>VOQZ01001147.1:0-15964 GCA_008079305.1 Phytophthora palmivora | reverse complement strand
CAAGTCGCCACCGTAGTGGTAATTTATATCCATGCAGTTTGTGCGCTTGTGTCGACAGCTCGGAAGAATCAGGACAAGACCAAGCAGAGCTGGTATGAAATAGTTCACACTGTCGAACATTGGGTAGGTATGCGTTGAAGTTTTGGGTAGAGACGAGGAGTATGAGTGGTTGGATAGGTGTGGCATGAGCGAGGAGGGTATGGTGTGTGTGTGAATGTGTGTGCGTGCGAAAGTGCGCGTTCGGGTTTGGCGGTTTTGTTGTATTTGGCGTGGTATCTTGCCCGAGTGGTCTAAGGGGCGGACTTAAGATCCGCTAGACATTACAGTCTGCGTGGGTTCAAACCCCACAGATACCAAAGCAACCCATCTCGAATTGAGATAGCACGGACGTGTGTGATCGTTCGTGTTCCTTTCTGCGACTTGAGATGGGATTGAGCGGTTGTTGCTGCGTTTTGCCGGCGGTAATTTATTTCCCATACACGTGCAAGTCGCCACCGTAGTGGTAATTTATATCCATGCAGTTTGTGCGCTTGTGTCGACAGCTCGGAAGAATCAGGACAAGACCAAGCAGAGCTGGTATGAAATAGTTCACACTGTCGAACATTGGGTAGGTATGCGTTGAAGTTTTGGGTAGAGACGAGGAGTATGAGTGGTTGGATAGGTGTGGCATGAGCGAGGAGGGTATGGTGTGTGTGTGAATGTGTGTGCGTGCGAAAGTGCGCGTTCGGGTTTGGCGGTTTTGTTGTATTTGGCGTGGTATCTTGCCCGAGTGGTCTAAGGGGGCGGACTTAAGATCCGCTAGACATTACAGTCTGCGTGGGTTCAAACCCCACAGATACCAAAGCAACCCATCTCGAATTGAGATAGCACGGACGTGTGTGATCGTTCGTGTTCCTTTCTGCGACTTGAGATGGGATTGAGCGGTTGTTGCTGCGTTTTGCCGGCGGTAATTTATTTCCCATACACGTGCAAGTCGCCACCGTAGTGGTAATTTATATCCATGCAGTTTGTGCGCTTGTGTCGACAGCTCGGAAGAATCAGGACAAGACCAAGCAGAGCTGGTATGAAATAGTTCACACTGTCGAACATTGGGTAGGTATGCGTTGAAGTTTTGGGTAGAGACGAGGAGTATGAGTGGTTGGATAGGTGTGGCATGAGCGAGGAGGGTATGGTGTGTGTGTGAATGTGTGTGCGTGCGAAAGTGCGCGTTCGGGTTTGGCGGTTTTGTTGTATTTGGCGTGGTATCTTGCCCGAGTGGTCTAAGGGGGCGGACTTAAGATCCGCTAGACATTACAGTCTGCGTGGGTTCAAACCCCACAGATACCAAAGCAACCCATCTCGAATTGAGATAGCACGGACGTGTGTGATCGTTCGTGTTCCTTTCTGCGACTTGAGATGGGATTGAGCGGTTGTTGCTGCGTTTTGCCGGCGGTAATTTATTTCCCATACACGTGCAAGTCGCCACCGTAGTGGTAATTTATATCCATGCAGTTTGTGCGCTTGTGTCGACAGCTCGGAAGAATCAGGACAAGACCAAGCAGAGCTGGTATGAAATAGTTCACACTGTCGAACATTGGGTAGGCATGCGTTGAAGTTTTGGGTAGAGACGAGGAGTATGAGTGGTTGGATAGGTGTGGCATGAGCGAGGAGGGTATGGTGTGTGTGTGAATGTGTGTGCGTGCGAAAGTGCGCGTTCGGGTTTGGCGGTTTTGTTGTATTTGGCGTGGTATCTTGCCCGAGTGGTCTAAGGGGGCGGACTTAAGATCCGCTAGACATTACAGTCTGCGTGGGTTCAAACCCCACAGATACCAAAGCAACCCATCTCGAATTGAGATAGCACGGACGTGTGTGATCGTTCGTGTTCCTTTCTGCGACTTGAGATGGGATTGAGCGGTTGTTGCTGCGTTTTGCCGGCGGTAATTTATTTCCCATACACGTGCAAGTCGCCACCGTAGTGGTAATTTATATCCATGCAGTTTGTGCGCTTGTGTCGACAGCTCGGAAGAATCAGGACAAGACCAAGCAGAGCTGGTATGAAATAGTTCACACTGTCGAACATTGGGTAGGCATGCGTTGAAGTTTTGGGTAGAGACGAGGAGTATGAGTGGTTGGATAGGTGTGGCATGAGCGAGGAGGGTATGGTGTGTGTGTGAATGTGTGTGCGTGCGAAAGTGCGCGTTCGGGTTTGGCGGTTTTGTTGTATTTGGCGTGGTATCTTGCCCGAGTGGTCTAAGGGGGCGGACTTAAGATCCGCTAGACATTACAGTCTGCGTGGGTTCAAACCCCACAGATACCAAAGCAACCCATCTCGAATTGAGATAGCACGGACGTGTGTGATCGTTCGTGTTCCTTTCTGCGACTTGAGATGGGATTGAGCGGTTGTTGCTGCGTTTTGCCGGCGGTAATTTATTTCCCATACACGTGCAAGTCGCCACCGTAGTGGTAATTTATATCCATGCAGTTTGTGCGCTTGTGTCGACAGCTCGGAAGAATCAGGACAAGACCAAGCAGAGCTGGTATGAAATAGTTCACACTGTCGAACATTGGGTAGGCATGCGTTGAAGTTTTGGGTAGAGACGAGGAGTATGAGTGGTTGGATAGGTGTGGCATGAGCGAGGAGGGTATGGTGTGTGTGTGAATGTGTGTGCGTGCGAAAGTGCGCGTTCGGGTTTGGCGGTTTTGTTGTATTTGGCGTGGTATCTTGCCCGAGTGGTCTAAGGGGGCGGACTTAAGATCCGCTAGACATTACAGTCTGCGTGGGTTCAAACCCCACAGATACCAAAGCAACCCATCTCGAATTGAGATAGCACGGACGTGTGTGATCGTTCGTGTTCCTTTCTGCGACTTGAGATGGGATTGAGCGGTTGTTGCTGCGTTTTGCCGGCGGTAATTTATTTCCCATACACGTGCAAGTCGCCACCGTAGTGGTAATTTATATCCATGCAGTTTGTGCGCTTGTGTCGACAGCTCGGAAGAATCAGGACAAGACCAAGCAGAGCTGGTATGAAATAGTTCACACTGTCGAACATTGGGTAGGCATGCGTTGAAGTTTTGGGTAGAGACGAGGAGTATGAGTGGTTGGATAGGTGTGGCATGAGCGAGGAGGGTATGGTGTGTGTGTGAATGTGTGTGCGTGCGAAAGTGCGCGTTCGGGTTTGGCGGTTTTGTTGTATTTGGCGTGGTATCTTGCCCGAGTGGTCTAAGGGGGCGGACTTAAGATCCGCTAGACATTACAGTCTGCGTGGGTTCAAACCCCACAGATACCAAAGCAACCCATCTCGAATTGAGATAGCACGGACGTGTGTGATCGTTCGTGTTCCTTTCTGCGACTTGAGATGGGATTGAGCGGTTGTTGCTGCGTTTTGCCGGCGGTAATTTATTTCCCATACACGTGCAAGTCGCCACCGTAGTGGTAATTTATATCCATGCAGTTTGTGCGCTTGTGTCGACAGCTCGGAAGAATCAGGACAAGACCAAGCAGAGCTGGTATGAAATAGTTCACACTGTCGAACATTGGGTAGGCATGCGTTGAAGTTTTGGGTAGAGACGAGGAGTATGAGTGGTTGGATAGGTGTGGCATGAGCGAGGAGGGTATGGTGTGTGTGTGAATGTGTGTGCGTGCGAAAGTGCGCGTTCGGGTTTGGCGGTTTTGTTGTATTTGGCGTGGTATCTTGCCCGAGTGGTCTAAGGGGGCGGACTTAAGATCCGCTAGACATTACAGTCTGCGTGGGTTCAAACCCCACAGATACCAAAGCAACCCATCTCGAATTGAGATAGCACGGACGTGTGTGATCGTTCGTGTTCCTTTCTGCGACTTGAGATGGGATTGAGCGGTTGTTGCTGCGTTTTGCCGGCGGTAATTTATTTCCCATACACGTGCAAGTCGCCACCGTAGTGGTAATTTATATCCATGCAGTTTGTGCGCTTGTGTCGACAGCTCGGAAGAATCAGGACAAGACCAAGCAGAGCTGGTATGAAATAGTTCACACTGTCGAACATTGGGTAGGCATGCGTTGAAGTTTTGGGTAGAGACGAGGAGTATGAGTGGTTGGATAGGTGTGGCATGAGCGAGGAGGGTATGGTGTGTGTGTGAATGTGTGTGCGTGCGAAAGTGCGCGTTCGGGTTTGGCGGTTTTGTTGTATTTGGCGTGGTATCTTGCCCGAGTGGTCTAAGGGGGCGGACTTAAGATCCGCTAGACATTACAGTCTGCGTGGGTTCAAACCCCACAGATACCAAAGCAACCCATCTCGAATTGAGATAGCACGGACGTGTGTGATCGTTCGTGTTCCTTTCTGCGACTTGAGATGGGATTGAGCGGTTGTTGCTGCGTTTTGCCGGCGGTAATTTATTTCCCATACACGTGCAAGTCGCCACCGTAGTGGTAATTTATATCCATGCAGTTTGTGCGCTTGTGTCGACAGCTCGGAAGAATCAGGACAAGACCAAGCAGAGCTGGTATGAAATAGTTCACACTGTCGAACATTGGGTAGGCATGCGTTGAAGTTTTGGGTAGAGACGAGGAGTATGAGTGGTTGGATAGGTGTGGCATGAGCGAGGAGGGTATGGTGTGTGTGTGAATGTGTGTGCGTGCGAAAGTGCGCGTTCGGGTTTGGCGGTTTTGTTGTATTTGGCGTGGTATCTTGCCCGAGTGGTCTAAGGGGGCGGACTTAAGATCCGCTAGACATTACAGTCTGCGTGGGTTCAAACCCCACAGATACCAAAGCAACCCATCTCGAATTGAGATAGCACGGACGTGTGTGATCGTTCGTGTTCCTTTCTGCGACTTGAGATGGGATTGAGCGGTTGTTGCTGCGTTTTGCCGGCGGTAATTTATTTCCCATACACGTGCAAGTCGCCACCGTAGTGGTAATTTATATCCATGCAGTTTGTGCGCTTGTGTCGACAGCTCGGAAGAATCAGGACAAGACCAAGCAGAGCTGGTATGAAATAGTTCACACTGTCGAACATTGGGTAGGCATGCGTTGAAGTTTTGGGTAGAGACGAGGAGTATGAGTGGTTGGATAGGTGTGGCATGAGCGAGGAGGGTATGGTGTGTGTGTGAATGTGTGTGCGTGCGAAAGTGCGCGTTCGGGTTTGGCGGTTTTGTTGTATTTGGCGTGGTATCTTGCCCGAGTGGTCTAAGGGGGCGGACTTAAGATCCGCTAGACATTACAGTCTGCGTGGGTTCAAACCCCACAGATACCAAAGCAACCCATCTCGAATTGAGATAGCACGGACGTGTGTGATCGTTCGTGTTCCTTTCTGCGACTTGAGATGGGATTGAGCGGTTGTTGCTGCGTTTTGCCGGCGGTAATTTATTTCCCATACACGTGCAAGTCGCCACCGTAGTGGTAATTTATATCCATGCAGTTGTGCGCTTGTGTCGACAGCTCGGAAGAATCAGGACAAGACCAAGCAGAGCTGGTATGAAATAGTTCACACTGTCGAACATTGGGTAGGCATGCGTTGAAGTTTTGGGTAGAGACGAGGAGTATGAGTGGTTGGATAGGTGTGGCATGAGCGAGGAGGGTATGGTGTGTGTGTGAATGTGTGTGCGTGCGAAAGTGCGCGTTCGGGTTTGGCGGTTTTGTTGTATTTGGCGTGGTATCTTGCCCGAGTGGTCTAAGGGGGCGGACTTAAGATCCGCTAGACATTACAGTCTGCGTGGGTTCAAACCCCACAGATACCAAAGCAACCCATCTCGAATTGAGATAGCACGGACGTGTGTGATCGTTCGTGTTCCTTTCTGCGACTTGAGATGGGATTGAGCGGTTGTTGCTGCGTTTTGCCGGCGGTAATTTATTTCCCATACACGTGCAAGTCGCCACCGTAGTGGTAATTTATATCCATGCAGTTTGTGCGCTTGTGTCGACAGCTCGGAAGAATCAGGACAAGACCAAGCAGAGCTGGTATGAAATAGTTCACACTGTCGAACATTGGGTAGGCATGCGTTGAAGTTTTGGGTAGAGACGAGGAGTATGAGTGGTTGGATAGGTGTGGCATGAGCGAGGAGGGTATGGTGTGTGTGTGAATGTGTGTGCGTGCGAAAGTGCGCGTTCGGGTTTGGCGGTTTTGTTGTATTTGGCGTGGTATCTTGCCCGAGTGGTCTAAGGGGGCGGACTTAAGATCCGCTAGACATTACAGTCTGCGTGGGTTCAAACCCCACAGATACCAAAGCAACCCATCTCGAATTGAGATAGCACGGACGTGTGTGATCGTTCGTGTTCCTTTCTGCGACTTGAGATGGGATTGAGCGGTTGTTGCTGCGTTTTGCCGGCGGTAATTTATTTCCCATACACGTGCAAGTCGCCACCGTAGTGGTAATTTATATCCATGCAGTTGTGCGCTTGTGTCGACAGCTCGGAAGAATCAGGACAAGACCAAGCAGAGCTGGTATGAAATAGTTCACACTGTCGAACATTGGGTAGGCATGCGTTGAAGTTTTGGGTAGAGACGAGGAGTATGAGTGGTTGGATAGGTGTGGCATGAGCGAGGAGGGTATGGTGTGTGTGTGAATGTGTGTGCGTGCGAAAGTGCGCGTTCGGGTTTGGCGGTTTTGTTGTATTTGGCGTGGTATCTTGCCCGAGTGGTCTAAGGGGGCGGACTTAAGATCCGCTAGACATTACAGTCTGCGTGGGTTCAAACCCCACAGATACCAAAGCAACCCATCTCGAATTGAGATAGCACGGACGTGTGTGATCGTTCGTGTTCCTTTCTGCGACTTGAGATGGGATTGAGCGGTTGTTGCTGCGTTTTGCCGGCGGTAATTTATTTCCCATACACGTGCAAGTCGCCACCGTAGTGGTAATTTATATCCATGCAGTTGTGCGCTTGTGTCGACAGCTCGGAAGAATCAGGACAAGACCAAGCAGAGCTGGTATGAAATAGTTCACACTGTCGAACATTGGGTAGGCATGCGTTGAAGTTTTGGGTAGAGACGAGGAGTATGAGTGGTTGGATAGGTGTGGCATGAGCGAGGAGGGTATGGTGTGTGTGTGAATGTGTGTGCGTGCGAAAGTGCGCGTTCGGGTTTGGCGGTTTTGTTGTATTTGGCGTGGTATCTTGCCCGAGTGGTCTAAGGGGCGGACTTAAGATCCGCTAGACATTACAGTCTGCGTGGGTTCAAACCCCACAGATACCAAAGCAACCCATCTCGAATTGAGATAGCACGGACGTGTGTGATCGTTCGTGTTCCTTTCTGCGACTTGAGATGGGATTGAGCGGTTGTTGCTGCGTTTTGCCGGCGGTAATTTATTTCCCATACACGTGCAAGTCGCCACCGTAGTGGTAATTTATATCCATGCAGTTTGTGCGCTTGTGTCGACAGCTCGGAAGAATCAGGACAAGACCAAGCAGAGCTGGTATGAAATAGTTCACACTGTCGAACATTGGGTAGGCATGCGTTGAAGTTTTGGGTAGAGACGAGGAGTATGAGTGGTTGGATAGGTGTGGCATGAGCGAGGAGGGTATGGTGTGTGTGTGAATGTGTGTGCGTGCGAAAGTGCGCGTTCGGGTTTGGCGGTTTTGTTGTATTTGGCGTGGTATCTTGCCCGAGTGGTCTAAGGGGGCGGACTTAAGATCCGCTAGACATTACAGTCTGCGTGGGTTCAAACCCCACAGATACCAAAGCAACCCATCTCGAATTGAGATAGCACGGACGTGTGTGATCGTTCGTGTTCCTTTCTGCGACTTGAGATGGGATTGAGCGGTTGTTGCTGCGTTTTGCCGGCGGTAATTTATTTCCCATACACGTGCAAGTCGCCACCGTAGTGGTAATTTATATCCATGCAGTTGTGCGCTTGTGTCGACAGCTCGGAAGAATCAGGACAAGACCAAGCAGAGCTGGTATGAAATAGTTCACACTGTCGAACATTGGGTAGGCATGCGTTGAAGTTTTGGGTAGAGACGAGGAGTATGAGTGGTTGGATAGGTGTGGCATGAGCGAGGAGGGTATGGTGTGTGTGTGAATGTGTGTGCGTGCGAAAGTGCGCGTTCGGGTTTGGTGGTTTTGTTGTATTTGGCGTGGTATCTTGCCCGAGTGGTCTAAGGGGGCGGACTTAAGATCCGCTAGACATTACAGTCTGCGTGGGTTCAAACCCCACAGATACCAAAGCAACCCATCTCGAATTGAGATAGCACGGACGTGTGTGATCGTTCGTGTTCCTTTCTGCGACTTGAGATGGGATTGAGCGGTTGTTGCTGCGTTTTGCCGGCGGTAATTTATTTCCCATACACGTGCAAGTCGCCACCGTAGTGGTAATTTATATCCATGCAGTTGTGCGCTTGTGTCGACAGCTCGGAAGAATCAGGACAAGACCAAGCAGAGCTGGTATGAAATAGTTCACACTGTCGAACATTGGGTAGGCATGCGTTGAAGTTTTGGGTAGAGACGAGGAGTATGAGTGGTTGGATAGGTGTGGCATGAGCGAGGAGGGTATGGTGTGTGTGTGAATGTGTGTGCGTGCGAAAGTGCGCGTTCGGGTTTGGCGGTTTTGTTGTATTTGGCGTGGTATCTTGCCCGAGTGGTCTAAGGAGGCGGACTTAAGATCCGCTAGACATTACAGTCTGCGTGGGTTCAAACCCCACAGATACCAAAGCAACCCATCTCGAATTGAGATAGCACGGACGTGTGTGATCGTTCGTGTTCCTTTCTGCGACTTGAGATGGGATTGAGCGGTTGTTGCTGCGTTTTGCCGGCGGTAATTTATTTCCCATACACGTGCAAGTCGCCACCGTAGTGGTAATTTATATCCATGCAGTTTGTGCGCTTGTTAAAGGCTAATAAGGAAGAGTGCGCAGGGCGAGCTGATTAAGAAGGCTTCTTGGCGAGGTTGCAAAACCAAAAGTAAGTTGGATTGAATAAGTTTAAAGTCCTGCCTGCTGCTTACTCTGCCTACACTACCTTCTGCTCCACGAGCAGCAGCCTCCTATCCCAAAACAGATCTTTAGCTGTTGAAGAAAAGTTGTGGCTGTGAGACTCGAACCCACAGCATAGACATTGCTAGAGTCGCAACTACACCGACTCGCTACCATGTGACAATCTTATCCCTAATCTACCCAATCCATCTTAGCATCCCAGCCGCATGATGGGAAGACGCAATCTGCGGCAGGTGGATTACGCGAACATCCTTGCGGGTACGCACGCGTCATCACACCCGCCAACACTCTCCCTTGATGCGCAGCGTATCCTTGCTAGTTCTTCATGCATAACCCATTGACGAACTTATTGTGTTTGTCGCGCGCCAATGCCTTAGTGAACCCATCAGCAATCATCTCGTCCGTCGGCTTGTACTCGAGTTCAACTGTCTTGCTCTCGACTTTCTCACGCAAGAAATGAAACTTGATATCAATGTGCTTCGTCCTTGTGTGGTACGCAGGGTTCTTTGCCAGTGCGATGCATCCTTGGTTATCTTGGTAGATTGTCGTAGCACCCTTGTTCTCGTAGCCGAGGTCTTTTAGTAGTTGCCGCAGCCACACTGCTTCTTGGATCGCATTGTAGAGAGCCATGTACTCGGCTTCGGTGCTTGATGTCGCTACAGTTGGCTGCCGCTTTGACTTCCACGAGATTGCGCTGCCATTCAAAAAAAACACATAGCCGGTTGTTGAACGTCGCGTGTCCAAATCACCAGCCCAATTTGCGTCAGCATAGCCAACAAGCTCTCCCTTGATTCCACCATTGAATACGAGGCCGACATCCTGAGTGGTCTTGAGGTATTTGAGAATTCGCTTCGCAGCCACCCAGTGAGACTTGTTGTACCGCTCGCAGAACTTTGCAACTTCTCCGACCGCGTACGCAATATCGGGGCGAGTACTTGTCGCCAAGTACATGAGTGCGCCCACCAACTCGCGATATGGGTACTTCGCCACGAAATACTCGTCTTCCGACGGCTTCATCAGCTTCGCACTGGAGTCTGCAGGAGTATAGACATCCTTGCACTTGTCGACGCCGAACTTTTCCGCTAGTCGTTTGATGTACGCTCGCTGGTTCATGACAATCATCTCGCGCTTGCGGTGGATTTCGATACCTAAACAATATTTCAAATCACCCAACTCCTTGATGCTGAATTCGCTCCTTAGCGCCTCTTTGATCTCGGCAATATCATCCTTGGTCCTACTAAAAATCATGAGATCATCAACGTAGACAATGACGATGCTGTACTTGGATCCAGATCGTCGAATGTAAATGCATGGGTCAGCATCAGAGCGACTAAAACCTTGAGTCATAAGGTGCTTGTTGAGCTTGTTGTTCCATTGACGAGCCGCTTGTTTCGTACCGTAGAGTGCTTGTCCCAGCAAGCACTTCTTATTCGGGTTGGCTTGGTCCACAAACCCGTCTGGCTGATCCATGTAAAGTTCCTCCTCGACATCACCGTAGAGAAACGCCGTGTCAACATCCACATTTTCAGCTTCCATGTCTTCCTCTGCAGCAATTGCAGCCACAGCGTTGATTGACTCTTTGCGCGCGACCGGAGCAAACGTTTCCGTGTAATCAATCCCTGGTCGTTGTGTGAACCCCTTGGCGACCAACCGGGCCTTGAACTTCACTATACTGCCGTTTGGGTCACGTTTAATGCGAAAAACCATTTGCATCCGATTGCCTTTTTGTCGGACGGCATGTCAACGAGAGTCCAAGTCTGGTGGTCCTCCAACGACTTCATCTCACTCTCCATCGCGCGAAGCCACTCGCCATTGTATTTGCTCTTCATGACTTCGTCGTAGGTAACCGCCCGTTCGCCATCATCGTCTTCAGTGTGCAAACAATAAAGTGAGTCGTGGTCGGCTTCGAAGTCGTCCAGGTTGAACTGCCCACGTCGCAAGTTTGGGAACTCCTGCTCATAGCGGACTACACCTCTTCGTTTGCGCACAGGTCGTACCATCCACTCTTCTTCGCCATCTCTTCCGGGAGTGCTGGATCCACGCGTTGGTACGGAATGGTTTGGCCCATCGTGCTCTTCACATGCTGGCTCCTGGCGTGGTCGAGTCGGTGGGGTGCGAAATCCTTCTTCAGCACCACCTTCGTTGTTGATTTCCTCGGCGTCGCCATCATTAGTGATATCGAACACGCCCTCCATAGCATCTCTCGGAACCTTCACTAAAGGTGCCTCGGCAAACGTCACACTTCTCGAAATGACGATTGATCCATCACTGACTTCCAGAAGTCGATACGCTTTGCGCTGCTTTGCGTAACCGAGAAAAACACATTTTACCCCTGTGTCATCGAGCTTCTTGCGTTTCTGCTTGGGAACGTGAGCGTAGCACTCAGTTCCAAAACTCTCATGTGATCTAGACGCGGTGCTCGCTTGAAGACCAACTCAAATGGACTAGAGTGCTGGTTAGACGTATTTGGTAGCACATTTCGAATGTCAGCCGCCGTCATCATGGCCTCGCACCAATATGACTTGTCCAACCCACTCTCCTTCAACATACAGCGAGTCATCTCAACAAGCGTCCGGTTCGTACGCTCGGCTATCCCATTCTGCTCCGGGTTGTGCGGCACTGTAAATTCGTGCTTGATTAACTTGTCGTCGCAGAGCGTTTTCATGGATTTGTTCCAGTATTCGCCGCCGTTGTCACTGCGTAGAACCTTGATCTTTAGTCGAGCTGTCGTTCTGATCTCTTTCAGAAAGTTCTGGAACGCCGCACACACCGCATTTTTATTACGCATTGGGTAGATCGTGAGGTAACGACTCTTCATCAAGATGAAGGTCGCGATGTACTTGTGTCCCGACTTGGAGATGGGTGTGATGGGACCCAGCACATCTGAACACACTGCAGTGTCCTTGCGTGCGCTCTCCCTCGCTTCCAACTCCTCCTTTGTTGAACTGAAAGGCTTACGAGATTGTTTCGCAGTTGCACAGACTTCACACACGTTACCGCTTTCCATTGGGGATCCTGCGAGTTTCCCGTCTGCAATCATGGTGTTCAGTGTACTGAATGAAACGTGTCCCAGTCGCCGATGCCAGAGCTCGGCGTCGCCTCCAGCTGCATAACACTCTTCGCTCAATTCCGTGTTCAGATACATCAGCTTTCCTTGCTTTCGCCCAGTAGCCACCACATGATCACCACGTTTCACGACACACTTCTCGCTGTCCATAGTCACCGTCATTCCGCGTGCGGTCACAGCAGTCAGCGAGAACAGGTTCTTGTTCAGATCTTGAACATGGAGCACATTCTCCAGCTTTGCGTTGATCCATGAGCGATCAGTTCGCACTTGCAGAATTACCGTACCAAAACCAATAACTTTTAACTCCGCGCTGCTCTTGGCACTCAAAACGCTTCGACCGTTCTGTACCGCCGTATACTCGCTGAACGACTTCCGCGACTTGCACATATGTGCTGAAGCTCCACTGTCCATAACCCACTCTTCGCTTGCAAGTAGCTCAGCCGCGTTAAAGGCGACATTAGAATGGTCTTGAACTGGTCCGCGTGAGTTCGAGTCCGACGGGCACTCCCTCGCAAAGTGACCCTTTTGCCCGCAGTTGTAGCAGGCACCAGTCGTCCCCTTCTTTCGTCCACCGCGCTGGTTTTTCTTCTTGTTTTGATGCTTCCCAGTACTCTTATTGGCAATCAGCGCGGTCGCCACCTCGATGTGTGTCGAATCCTTCTGACGCACTTCTTCTGCAATCAGCTAGCTCACGAGGTCCGCCAAGCTGAAAGTTGTCATTGACATGCGAAACGCTTGCACCAAGCTTTCGTAGCTTGCAGGTAGACTCCGCAGCACCGTCGCGCAGACGTCTTCCTCACTTGGCCCGCAGTTCGCGTTTCTCATCTTCAGCACCAGTGTCTCCAACTCCATCACGTGATCCTTGATGGAGGACGCGGTGTACTTGAACGACGCAAACTTCTCCTTGAGTCACAGCCGATTCGCCATGTCTTGCGTGCGGTGGAAGTTCTCCAGCCTTGCCCACGCTTCTCTTGCAGTCGCCGCATCAATCACGTGCATCAGCTGCGAGTCCTTCAGGTTCAGCACGATCGCCGCGTGCGCTTGCTGCTCCTTGATCGCAGTCATGTTGCCTTCGCCGGAGACCGCTCCCCACAACCCCTTAGACGTCAGATACATCTTCATCTTATAGCTCCATAGCGCGTAGTTGGACCCGTCGAAAGCCTCAACCTTGAACTTGGAGTTGTCGTTGTTTGAGCTCATAACCTAAAGGCTAATAAGGAAGAGTGAGCAGGGCGAGCTGATTAAGAAGACTTCTTGGCGAGGTTGCAAAACCAAAAGTAAGTTGGATTGAATAAGTTTAAAGTCCTGCCTGCTGCTTACTCTGCCTACACTACCTTCTGCTCCACGAGCAGCAGCCTCCTATCCCAAAACAGATCTTCAGCTGTTGAAGAAAAGTGGCTGTGAGACTCGAACCCACAGCATAGACATTGCTAGAGTCGCAACTACACCGACTCGCTACCATGTGACATCTTATCCCTAATCTACCCAATCCATCTTAGCATCCCAGCCGCATGATGGGAAGACGCAATCTGCGGCAGGTGGATTACGCGAACATCCTTGCGGGTACGCACGCGTCATCACACCCGCCAACACTTGTGTCGACAGCTCGGAAGAATCAGGACAAGACCAAGCAGAGCTGGTATGAAATAGTTCACACTGTCGAACATTGGGTAGGTATGCGTTGAAGTTTTGGGTAGAGACGAGGAGTATGAGTGGTTGGATAGGTGTGGCATGAGCGAGGAGGGTATGGTGTGTGTGTGAATGTGTGTGCGTGCGAAAGTGCGCGTTCGGGTTTGGTGGTTTTGTTGTATTGGCGTGGTATCTTGCCCGAGTGGTCTGAAAGCCTCTGAGGACTTTGCATAAGTGCGCCCGACGGGTCGACCGTTTACACTAAGTACGGATCTGGGACAGGAACCCGAGATGGACACATAGTTCTACCTTAGCCTACCCTTGAATCCTCGGTCAGATGATATTAGTTTGACCGAGAGCTTAGAGGTGTCACTTTCACTTTGTTTCACGCAATTGCAAGGAATGCAATCCTTCAATAGGAGTGTACCCTCGCTTTACACCGAAAGGTTCTGTGGCGGTTGCCCTGGCAACAGATGCGTCTTGCAAAAGCGCAAAAGGCTGAATGAAAGCCTTAAAGCCACAACGCTGGCTTGTCGATATCGACATGAGAGGAATGTGAGCGGTACTCTCTTTCTATCTCCTCATTGGTTGGGGTATTCCCAATCTAAGTAGGGGAAGATGTAACGGGGTTACATGAGGGGTACCCCAGATTGTGTACCGTCTCTAGTAGTAGATACTTCTCAGGTCCACCCTACTATGGCCATTACGATATTATTGACATAGCTGACGAAGTAGATAGAGCTAATAGCACACAGCACAGCGTTCGAAAGCTTACGATACACTGCATGCTCCTACCATGCTACCTGGGCCAAACGCGACCTTCTTTGGAATGGTAATCGAGCTTTTCCTGGAGAGCTGTGAGGACATGCCAGAAAAAATGTCGTAATTCTGTCAATTTTTAGCGATAATTCATCGCGTTTTTACACAAGCTCTATGAGTAGCTTGGCAACATCACTCACTGCACCCAGGAATAGCCTATAAAACGCTGTGAAGGCCTCCAAATTGATCGAGTCCAGACGAGGTTTTACTGTCCGATATAGCGATATCGCAGCAGTAGACAAAGAGGGGAAGGGCAAAATTGTCCAATCATCGCGCAGTATGGAATTAGGCAGCGATTTATTGTTAAAACTGGCAGGGAATTAGGTCATACATTGTGATTGGCGCAAATGTCTATAGCCTTCCGCTACCACATTATCTGCATCGGTGAGGCGACGTGGCGGTGGGTGGCGGCGCTGCTGACGGCTACCCATCAGAGCAGCACTGTTGTGGCACTGCTGCCATACCTTGCTAATGGTGTGGCGGTGCAGTCCGAAGCCCGCTGCAGCCAAACGCAATGCTACCTAGAGGAAGGTTGCCGCCGACTGATCGTTGAGAGAGGTACAGCGCAATGGCCACCTTGACGTGTGGCGAAATGTCGTGCTGGTTCTGGCGGCGTGGCATCCTGGGGCTGGCTGCCGTGATTTGGGATAGTTGAGGTCAATAGAACTGTGAACTGAGTGTCGGCTACAGCTCGGATAAAAGTGGTTGGCGGCGGTGAAAAGCGCGCCAAAAGTTATGCTTGTCTAATCTTCAATTTGGCGCCAAGATAACAAATTATTTCTAACCAATCAATGCCCTCATATATGTCATGTATTCCACAAAAAACCCTAACGGGCCATAGTAGGGTGGACCAGAGAAGTATACTTCAAGAGTATTCGCTTTGTAAATACTCTTTGTCAGTGGTGTGGATACACTACCGACACATTGGTCGGGTGGCTGAGAGCTAACCAATGACGTTTGATCTGCATTTATATGGAATAAAGTAAAGCTAAATACCATAAATCACGGCCCAGTGCGACACTAGTAACAAGTTTGCCCGCTAATAAAATTCACAATCCCTGGGAAAGTTTTTACGAGGTAAAAAGTATCGTTCACTACTTCATTGGACAGAGCGCATTCCCGCCGAAATGCCATCCCGCCCGCGCATTTCAGTTTTGGGGTGATAACAATACCTCGGCGACCCAAAACCAAGAATAAAACGAAGCTTCAGGCACGAATACGAGCGCCAGCATTCGTCGTTCCGAGTTCCTAACTAATTACTACTATGTGTGCGTATAGGCCGTCAATCGCCTAGCTGCTGTCGAATCCGCCACTACTGTGGCTAAATCACTAGGCGTTCACCGTTCATCACTATATCGATGGAAAAACAAGAAGGAGAACTGAAAGCAGCCAACTCACCCAATAAGTGCTATGTGGAGCCTTCTAGTAGAGCTTCACTCACAATCCGTCATCCTGCTCTAGAGAAACGGCACGCAGTCCAACTTGTCTACACTGTCTATTGCTTCCTAAATTCAATACTTGTGGATGTTAATGAGGCTTATCGACTGGATCGTTGATATGCGGAAGAATAT
>VOQZ01001146.1:0-33155 GCA_008079305.1 Phytophthora palmivora | reverse complement strand
GGTATGGTGTGTGTGTGAATGTGTGTGCGTGCGAAAGTGCGCGTTCGGTTTGGTGGTTTTGTTGTATTTGGCGTGGTATCTTGCCCGAGTGGTCTAAGGGGGCGGACTTAAGATCCGCTAGACATTACAGTCTGCGTGGGTTCAAACCCCACAGATACCAAAGCAAAACCCATCTCGAATTGAGATAGCACGGACGTGTGTGATCGTTCGTGTTCTTTCTTTCTGCGACTTGAGATGGGATTGAGCGGTTTGTTGCTGCGTTTTGGCCGGCGGTAATTTATTTCCCATACACGTGCAAGTCGCCACCGTAGTGGTAATTTATATCCATGCAGTTGTGCGCTTGTGTCGACAGCTCGGAAGAATCAGGACAAGACCAAGCAGAGCTGGTATGAAATAGTTCACACTGTCGAACATTGGGTAGGCATGCGTTGAAGTTTTGGGTAGAGACGAGGAGTATGAGTGGTTGGATAGGTGTGGCATGAGCGAGGAGGGTATGGTGTGTGTGTGAATGTGTGTGCGTGCGAAAGTGCGCGTTCGGGTTTGGCGGTTTTGTTGTATTTGGCGTGGTATCTTGCCCGAGTGGTCTAAGGGGCGGACTTAAGATCCGCTAGACATTACAGTCTGCGTGGGTTCAAACCCCACAGATACCAAAGCAACCCATCTCGAATTGAGATAGCACGGACGTGTGTGATCGTTCGTGTTCCTTTCTGCGACTTGAGATGGGATTGAGCGGTTGTTGCTGCGTTTTTGCCGGCGGTAATTTATTTCCCATACACGTGCAAGTCGCCACCGTAGTGGTAATTTATATCCATGCAGTTTGTGCGCTTGTGTCGACAGCTCGGAAGAATCAGGACAAGACCAAGCAGAGCTGGTATGAAATAGTTCACACTGTCGAACATTGGGTAGGCATGCGTTGAAGTTTTGGGTAGAGACGAGGAGTATGAGTGGTTGGATAGGTGTGGCATGAGCGAGGAGGGTATGGTGTGTGTGTGAATGTGTGTGCGTGCGAAAGTGCGCGTTCGGGTTTGGTGGTTTTGTTGTATTTGGCGTGGTATCTTGCCGAGTGGTCTAAGGGGGCGGACTTAAGATCCGCTAGACATTACAGTCTGCGTGGGTTCAAACCCCACAGATACCAAAGCAACCCATCTCGAATTGAGATAGCACGGACGTGTGTGATCGTTCGTGTTCCTTTCTGCGACTTGAGATGGGATTGAGCGGTTGTTGCTGCGTTTTGCCGGCGGTAATTTATTATTTCCCATACACGTGCAAGTCGCCACCGTAGTGGTAATTTATATCCATGCAGTTGTGCGCTTGTGTCGACAGCTCGGAAGAATCAGGACAAGACCAAGCAGAGCTGGTATGAAATAGTTCACACTGTCGAACATTGGGTAGGCATGCGTTGAAGTTTTGGGTAGAGACGAGGAGTATGAGTGGTTGGATAGGTGTGGCATGAGCGAGGAGGGTATGGTGTGTGTTGAATGTGTGTGCGTGCGAAGTGCGCGTTCGGGTTTGGTGGTTTTGTTGTATTTGGCGTGGTATCTTGCCCGAGTGGTCTAAGGGGGCGGACTTAAGATCCGCTAGACATTACAGTCTGCGTGGGTTCAAACCCCACAGATACCAAAGCAACCCATCTCGAATTGAGATAGCACGGACGTGTGTGATCGTTCGTGTTCCTTTCTGCGACTTGAGATGGGATTGAGCGGTTGTTGCTGCGTTTTGCCGGCGGTAATTTATTTCCCATACACGTGCAAGTCGCCACCGTAGTGGTAATTTATATCCATGCAGTTGTGCGCTTGTGTCGACAGCTCGGAAGAATCAGGACAAGACCAAGCAGAGCTGGTATGAAATAGTTCACACTGTCGAACATTGGGTAGGCATGCGTTGAAGTTTTGGGTAGAGACGAGGAGTAGAGTGGTTGGATAGGTGTGGCATGAGCGAGGAGGGTATGGTGTGTGTGTGAATGTGTGTGCGTGCGAAAGTGCGCGTTCGGGTTTGGCGGTTTTGTTGTATTTGGCGTGGTATCTTGCCCGAGTGGTCTAAGGAGGCGGACTTAAGATCCGCTAGACATTACAGTCTGCGTGGGTTCAAACCCCACAGATACCAAAGCAACCCATCTCGAATTGAGATAGCACGGACGTGTGTGATCGTTCGTGTTCCTTTCTGCGACTTGAGATGGGATTGAGCGGTTGTTGCTGCGTTTTGCCGGCGGTAATTTATTTCCCATACACGTGCAAGTCGCCACCGTAGTGGTAATTTATATCCATGCAGTTTGTGCGCTTGTTAAAGGCTAATAAGGAAGAGTGCGCAGGGCGAGCTGATTAAGAAGGCTTCTTGGCGAGGTTGCAAAACCAAAAGTAAGTTGGATTGAATAAGTTTAAAGTCCTGCCTGCTGCTTACTCTGCCTACACTACCTTCTGCTCCACGAGCAGCAGCCTCCTATCCCAAAACAGATCTTTAGCTGTTGAAGAAAAGTTGTGGCTGTGAGACTCGAACCCACAGCATAGACATTGCTAGAGTCGCAACTACACCGACTCGCTACCATGTGACAATCTTATCCCTAATCTACCCAATCCATCTTAGCATCCCAGCCGCATGATGGGAAGACGCAATCTGCGGCAGGTGGATTACGCGAACATCCTTGCGGGTACGCACGCGTCATCACACCCGCCAACACTCTCCCTTGATGCGCAGCGTATCCTTGCTAGTTCTTCATGCATAACCCATTGACGAACTTATTGTGTTTGTCGCGCGCCAATGCCTTAGTGAACCCATCAGCAATCATCTCGTCCGTCGGCTTGTACTCGAGTTCAACTGTCTTGCTCTCGACTTTCTCACGCAAGAAATGAAACTTGATATCAATGTGCTTCGTCCTTGTGTGGTACGCAGGGTTCTTTGCCAGTGCGATGCATCCTTGGTTATCTTGGTAGATTGTCGTAGCACCCTTGTTCTCGTAGCCGAGGTCTTTTAGTAGTTGCCGCAGCCACACTGCTTCTTGGATCGCATTGTAGAGAGCCATGTACTCGGCTTCGGTGCTTGATGTCGCTACAGTTGGCTGCCGCTTTGACTTCCACGAGATTGCGCTGCCATTCAAAAAAAACACATAGCCGGTTGTTGAACGTCGCGTGTCCAAATCACCAGCCCAATTTGCGTCAGCATAGCCAACAAGCTCTCCCTTGATTCCACCATTGAATACGAGGCCGACATCCTGAGTGGTCTTGAGGTATTTGAGAATTCGCTTCGCAGCCACCCAGTGAGACTTGTTGTACCGCTCGCAGAACTTTGCAACTTCTCCGACCGCGTACGCAATATCGGGGCGAGTACTTGTCGCCAAGTACATGAGTGCGCCCACCAACTCGCGATATGGGTACTTCGCCACGAAATACTCGTCTTCCGACGGCTTCATCAGCTTCGCACTGGAGTCTGCAGGAGTATAGACATCCTTGCACTTGTCGACGCCGAACTTTTCCGCTAGTCGTTTGATGTACGCTCGCTGGTTCATGACAATCATCTCGCGCTTGCGGTGGATTTCGATACCTAAACAATATTTCAAATCACCCAACTCCTTGATGCTGAATTCGCTCCTTAGCGCCTCTTTGATCTCGGCAATATCATCCTTGGTCCTACTAAAAATCATGAGATCATCAACGTAGACAATGACGATGCTGTACTTGGATCCAGATCGTCGAATGTAAATGCATGGGTCAGCATCAGAGCGACTAAAACCTTGAGTCATAAGGTGCTTGTTGAGCTTGTTGTTCCATTGACGAGCCGCTTGTTTCGTACCGTAGAGTGCTTGTCCCAGCAAGCACTTCTTATTCGGGTTGGCTTGGTCCACAAACCCGTCTGGCTGATCCATGTAAAGTTCCTCCTCGACATCACCGTAGAGAAACGCCGTGTCAACATCCACATTTTCAGCTTCCATGTCTTCCTCTGCAGCAATTGCAGCCACAGCGTTGATTGACTCTTTGCGCGCGACCGGAGCAAACGTTTCCGTGTAATCAATCCCTGGTCGTTGTGTGAACCCCTTGGCGACCAACCGGGCCTTGAACTTCACTATACTGCCGTTTGGGTCACGTTTAATGCGAAAAACCCATTTGCATCCGATTGCCTTTTTGTCGGACGGCATGTCAACGAGAGTCCAAGTCTGGTGGTCCTCCAACGACTTCATCTCACTCTCCATCGCGCGAAGCCACTCGCCATTGTATTTGCTCTTCATGACTTCGTCGTAGGTAACCGCCCGTTCGCCATCATCGTCTTCAGTGTGCAAACAATAAAGTGAGTCGTGGTCGGCTTCGAAGTCGTCCAGGTTGAACTGCCCACGTCGCAAGTTTGGGAACTCCTGCTCATAGCGGACTACACCTCTTCGTTTGCGCACAGGTCGTACCATCCACTCTTCTTCGCCATCTCTTCCGGGAGTGCTGGATCCACGCGTTGGTACGGAATGGTTTGGCCCATCGTGCTCTTCACATGCTGGCTCCTGGCGTGGTCGAGTCGGTGGGGTGCGAAATCCTTCTTCAGCACCACCTTCGTTGTTGATTTCCTCGGCGTCGCCATCATTAGTGATATCGAACACGCCCTCCATAGCATCTCTCGGAACCTTCACTAAAGGTGCCTCGGCAAACGTCACACTTCTCGAAATGACGATTGATCCATCACTGACTTCCAGAAGTCGATACGCTTTGCGCTGCTTTGCGTAACCGAGAAAAACACATTTTACCCCTGTGTCATCGAGCTTCTTGCGTTTCTGCTTGGGAACGTGAGCGTAGCACTCAGTTCCAAAACTCTCATGTGATCTAGACGCGGTGCTCGCTTGAAGACCAACTCAAATGGACTAGAGTGCTGGTTAGACGTATTTGGTAGCACATTTCGAATGTCAGCCGCCGTCATCATGGCCTCGCACCAATATGACTTGTCCAACCCACTCTCCTTCAACATACAGCGAGTCATCTCAACAAGCGTCCGGTTCGTACGCTCGGCTATCCCATTCTGCTCCGGGTTGTGCGGCACTGTAAATTCGTGCTTGATTAACTTGTCGTCGCAGAGCGTTTTCATGGATTTGTTCCAGTATTCGCCGCCGTTGTCACTGCGTAGAACCTTGATCTTTAGTCGAGCTGTCGTTCTGATCTCTTTCAGAAAGTTCTGGAACGCCGCACACACCGCATTTTTATTACGCATTGGGTAGATCGTGAGGTAACGACTCTTCATCAAGATGAAGGTCGCGATGTACTTGTGTCCCGACTTGGAGATGGGTGTGATGGGACCCAGCACATCTGAACACACTGCAGTGTCCTTGCGTGCGCTCTCCCTCGCTTCCAACTCCTCCTTTGTTGAACTGAAAGGCTTACGAGATTGTTTCGCAGTTGCACAGACTTCACACACGTTACCGCTTTCCATTGGGGATCCTGCGAGTTTCCCGTCTGCAATCATGGTGTTCAGTGTACTGAATGAAACGTGTCCCAGTCGCCGATGCCAGAGCTCGGCGTCGCCTCCAGCTGCATAACACTCTTCGCTCAATTCCGTGTTCAGATACATCAGCTTTCCTTGCTTTCGCCCAGTAGCCACCACATGATCACCACGTTTCACGACACACTTCTCGCTGTCCATAGTCACCGTCATTCCGCGTGCGGTCACAGCAGTCAGCGAGAACAGGTTCTTGTTCAGATCTTGAACATGGAGCACATTCTCCAGCTTTGCGTTGATCCATGAGCGATCAGTTCGCACTTGCAGAATTACCGTACCAAAACCAATAACTTTTAACTCCGCGCTGCTCTTGGCACTCAAAACGCTTCGACCGTTCTGTACCGCCGTATACTCGCTGAACGACTTCCGCGACTTGCACATATGTGCTGAAGCTCCACTGTCCATAACCCACTCTTCGCTTGCAAGTAGCTCAGCCGCGTTAAAGGCGACATTAGAATGGTCTTGAACTGGTCCGCGTGAGTTCGAGTCCGACGGGCACTCCCTCGCAAAGTGACCCTTTTGCCCGCAGTTGTAGCAGGCACCAGTCGTCCCCTTCTTTCGTCCACCGCGCTGGTTTTTCTTCTTGTTTTGATGCTTCCCAGTACTCTTATTGGCAATCAGCGCGGTCGCCACCTCGATGTGTGTCGAATCCTTCTGACGCACTTCTTCTGCAATCAGCTAGCTCACGAGGTCCGCCAAGCTGAAAGTTGTCATTGACATGCGAAACGCTTGCACCAAGCTTTCGTAGCTTGCAGGTAGACTCCGCAGCACCGTCGCGCAGACGTCTTCCTCACTTGGCCCGCAGTTCGCGTTTCTCATCTTCAGCACCAGTGTCTCCAACTCCATCACGTGATCCTTGATGGAGGACGCGGTGTACTTGAACGACGCAAACTTCTCCTTGAGTCACAGCCGATTCGCCATGTCTTGCGTGCGGTGGAAGTTCTCCAGCCTTGCCCACGCTTCTCTTGCAGTCGCCGCATCAATCACGTGCATCAGCTGCGAGTCCTTCAGGTTCAGCACGATCGCCGCGTGCGCTTGCTGCTCCTTGATCGCAGTCATGTTGCCTTCGCCGGAGACCGCTCCCCACAACCCCTTAGACGTCAGATACATCTTCATCTTATAGCTCCATAGCGCGTAGTTGGACCCGTCGAAAGCCTCAACCTTGAACTTGGAGTTGTCGTTGTTTGAGCTCATAACCTAAAGGCTAATAAGGAAGAGTGAGCAGGGCGAGCTGATTAAGAAGACTTCTTGGCGAGGTTGCAAAACCAAAAGTAAGTTGGATTGAATAAGTTTAAAGTCCTGCCTGCTGCTTACTCTGCCTACACTACCTTCTGCTCCACGAGCAGCAGCCTCCTATCCCAAAACAGATCTTCAGCTGTTGAAGAAAAGTGGCTGTGAGACTCGAACCCACAGCATAGACATTGCTAGAGTCGCAACTACACCGACTCGCTACCATGTGACATCTTATCCCTAATCTACCCAATCCATCTTAGCATCCCAGCCGCATGATGGGAAGACGCAATCTGCGGCAGGTGGATTACGCGAACATCCTTGCGGGTACGCACGCGTCATCACACCCGCCAACACTTGTGTCGACAGCTCGGAAGAATCAGGACAAGACCAAGCAGAGCTGGTATGAAATAGTTCACACTGTCGAACATTGGGTAGGTATGCGTTGAAGTTTTGGGTAGAGACGAGGAGTATGAGTGGTTGGATAGGTGTGGCATGAGCGAGGAGGGTATGGTGTGTGTGTGAATGTGTGTGCGTGCGAAAGTGCGCGTTCGGGTTTGGTGGTTTTGTTGTATTTGGCGTGGTATCTTGCCCGAGTGGTCTGAAAGCCTCTGAGGACTTTGCATAAGTGCGCCCGACGGGTCGACCGTTTACACTAAGTACGGATCTGGGACAGGAACCCGAGATGGACACATAGTTCTACCTTAGCCTACCCTTGAATCCTCGGTCAGATGATATTAGTTTGACCGAGAGCTTAGAGGTGTCACTTTCACTTTGTTTCACGCAATTGCAAGGAATGCAATCCTTCAATAGGAGTGTACCCTCGCTTTACACCGAAAGGTTCTGTGGCGGTTGCCCTGGCAACAGATGCGTCTTGCAAAAGCGCAAAGGCTGAATGAAAGCCTTAAAGCCACAACGCTGGCTTGTCGATATCGACATGAGAGGAATGTGAGCGGTACTCTCTTTCTATCTCCTCATTGGTTGGGGTATTCCCAATCTAAGTAGGGGAAGATGTAACGGGGTTACATGAGGGGTACCCCAGATTGTGTACCGTCTCTAGTAGTAGATACTTCTCAGGTCCACCCTACTATGGCCATTACGATATTATTGACATAGCTGACGAAGTAGATAGAGCTAATAAGCACACAGCACAGCGTTCGAAAGCTTACGATACACTGCATGCTCCTACCATGCTACCTGGGCCAAACGCGACCTTCTTTGGAATGGTAATCGAGCTTTTCCTGGAGAGCTGTGAGGACATGCCAGAAAAAATGTCGTAATTCTGTCAATTTTAGCGATAATTCATCGCGTTTTTACACAAGCTCTATGAGTAGCTTGGCAACATCACTGCACCCAGGAATAGCCTATAAAACGCTGTGAAGGCCTCCAAATTGATCGAGTCCAGACGAGGTTTTACTGTCCGATATAGCGATATCGCAGCAGTAGACAAAGAGGGGAAGGGCAAAATTGTCCAATCATCGCGCAGTATGGAATTAGGCAGCGATTTATTGTTAAAACTGGCAGGGAATTAGGTCATACATTGTGATTGGCGCAAATGTCTATAGCCTTCCGCTACCACATTATCTGCATCGGTGAGGCGACGTGGCGGTGGCGGTCGCTGCTGACGGCTACCCATCAGAGCAGCACTGTTGTGGCACTGCTGCCATACCTTGCTAATGGTGTGGCGGTGCAGTCCGAAGCCCGCTGCAGCCAACGCAATGCTACCTAGAGGAAGGTTGCCGCCGACTGATCGTTGAGAGAGGTACAGCGCAATGGCCACCTTGACGTGTGGCGAAATGTCGTGCTGGTTCTGGCGGCGTGGCATC
The DNA here is from genome assembly GCA_008079305.1 of Phytophthora palmivora. Taxonomy (NCBI): domain Eukaryota; phylum Oomycota; class Peronosporomycetes; order Peronosporales; family Peronosporaceae; genus Phytophthora; species Phytophthora palmivora. The sequence continues at coordinate 24,639 of VOQZ01001146.1, read as the reverse complement.
CTGGGGCTGGCTGCCGTGATTTGGGATAGTTGAGGTCAATAGAACTGTGAACTGAGTGTCGGCTACAGCTCGGATAAAAGTGGTTGGCGGCGGTGAAAAGCGCGCCAAAAGTTATGCTTGTCTAATCTTCAATTTTGGCGCCAAGATAACAAATTATTTCTAACCAATCAAATGCCCTCATATATGTCATGTATTCCACAAAAAACCCTAACGGGCCATAGTAGGGTGGACCAGAGAAGTATACTTCAAGAGTATTCGCTTTGTAAATACTCTTTGGTCAGTGGTGTGGGATACACTACCGACACATTGGTCGGGTGGCTGAGAGCTAACCAATGACGTTTGATCTGCATTTATATGGAATAAAGTAAAGCTAAATACCATAAATCACGGCCTCAGTGCGACACTAGTAACAAGTTTGCCCGCTAATAAAATTCACAATCCCTGGGAAAGTTTTTACGAGGTAAAAAGTATCGTTCACTACTTCATTGGACAGAGCGCATTCCCGCCGAAATGCCATCCCGCCCGCGCATTTCAGTTTTGGGGTGATAACAATACCTCGGCGACCCAAAACCAAGAATAAAACGAAGCTTCAGGCACGAATACGAGCGCCAGCATTCGTCGTTCCGAGTTCCTAACTTAATTACTATGTGTGCGTATAGGCCGTCAATCGCCTAGCTGCTGTCGAATCCGCCACTACTGTGGCTAAATCACTAGGCGTTCACCGTTCATCACTATATCGATGGAAAAACAAGAAGGAGAACTGAAAGCAGCCAACTCACCCAATAAGTGCTATGTGGAGCCTTCTAGTAGAGCTTCACTCACAATCCGTCATCCTGCTCTAGAGAAACGGCACGCAGTCAACTTGTTCTACACTGTCTATTGCTTCCTAAATATCAATACTTGTGGATGTTAATGAGGCTTATCGACTGGATCGTTGATATGCGGAAGAATATATCTCTGTGTGTTTCAACAGAGTGTTTGCTATTGATGATGTCGAAGTTTTTATGCAGCTCTCACGCAGCCGGTCACGGCCTGCAAACCTCATGTTTATCCGCCGATTCTTAAAACGAAACCGTTTGACTATCAGGAGGATAACTCATAAGGGAAGAAAACCCGTAACGACATGGAGGTAAGAAATACCAATGTCATTCATATGAAATTCGGATGACTAATACTTAAATTTTGACAGGCTGTTGGAGATCTATTTTCGCGTTCAATCCAACATACCATCGAGGAAGAAGGGATTCTAGCTTATGAAGATGGATCCTCTAAGTATGCAGCGGTTTATAACATGCACCAAACCGCAATTTACATCGGCGTGAATGGGAAAACAACAATGGAATTTGTCGGGGCTCCAACAGTTGATGTTTTGCAAGGTAACTGGTTTGATGTGTATACATTGTTTTAAATTTATATTTTTTAACTTGTTAACCGCAACTTTAGGGAGCGCGGTGAACAGGTTCCTTGCCACCGTGCTTCTTGCGGCTTCGGCGACTGGGCACAAGCTCATACCGTTTGTCGTTTTTGCTGGTGTGCCTGGTGCCCGAGTGGCTGTAGAGGTTTGGGACCCTGCGTTTGGTGCAAATAATGTTGAGCATACCGTTCAGCGGAAGGCATATTGTGACGAACATGTTATGGTGGACTGCATCGAAAGGGTACGAATCTAATATTATTGCGGAATATATTTTTATGGAGAAAGTGACTAGCTGAAATATTTTTTCAGGTCTGGAAACCATCAATAACTGGATGCAGGTTGCTTCTGTTAGATAGCTTAAGAACCCACAAGATGTCATCCATCCGCAATGTGCTTCAGGGACAGTGCTGTACCGAGGTTTATTTTTATTCCACCCGGTATTACCGGAATCAAGCAGCCGATGGGTGTGGCAGTAATGAAAGCATTTAAAGATCGAGTGAGGTGAGGAGACTTTATTATTGAGCGTACTGTTTCTTCTTAGCTAACGTAATGACTGTGCTGCTTTTACATATAGATCGTATTATTTAGAATATCTAGAATATCATATTGACAATGATTTTCCAAAGAGCCCCAAAGAAAAGCGAGACTTGATCTCTCGAATTGTGGCTGCCGCATGGTACTCAATTCCTGAAGATGTGATTGTAAAGGGGTTTGTTAAGGCAGGGATCATTCCCAGAGGTCGTTACCGTGTTCCTTCTATCGACAGTGTTGAAGCACCAGTTCTCTGTGACGAGGAATAATAGACAAGACAATACATTTTTGCAACATTCTTCTGTATAAGGTGGAAGATGTGTCATGCCTACAAATTGATGTGGATTGGACTTTTTATACTGCGAAGTGTGGTTTTTACGGTGTGTTGCACTGATGCTGTACGCCGCACTGAGGCCGTGGTTTACGGTAGTAATTTTATTACAGGCCAAATTGTCCTATTAACCAAACTATAAACAGTCTTAAATATACTTTAAACTAGCTATTAAGTCACGACCAGCTATGCAAACTCAAAGGCGTAAGTTTTTTTATCTGGTTGTCCAACTTCGAACTAAACCTATTATATTTTTGACACAGGTTACTTACCGCATGGTTCGCAATCGTAAACGAGATCTAGCTTGCAAAATTACTGGTACAAATATTTTTTGGGAAGTGGTGGATTCTGGAACAACAGTGCCAGCTACCAGAAGACAAACGAAAACTACGGGCTACTGTTGTAAAAAGCTTCTCCGATTACACTGAATTCGTTGGCAAACAAAAGCAGGCCATTCAATGGATTCGTCTAGCACAAGCTTCAGGTTTCAAGGACGCAAGATGGCATCGCCGAGGCAATCACTGCTACCACGGTTAACGCTATTGGCGAAAGCGATTCGCAATACCAGGTTTAGCATGTTCGTGTTGTACAATCCGATACTAGGTTATAATGACTTCATAGCATTATTACTTAACTGCCTGCCACAACGAAACAAATCAATATCCGACATTTCAAGAAATTCTTCGCATACGCACTCGTCACATACGCCGTGCTCAATATATTTTATCTATACATGTCAAGTTCATATAATTCACCATCACCGCCATACCAACCCGCACATAGTGCTCTGCTGCCACGACCACCATAACCTTGTACAGCCTACCGCTTACGCAACACCACAACTTCCACCTCGTTTCATCTACACATTACTGTTCTGATCCCGTATAACACCACCATAATATCCGATTACTTGTCCTCTATTAAGCACTGATCATGGTCGTAAAAGTTGTGAAAGTGATGTACGTGAATACAGCAGTTGTGAGAACTACCTACGTTCGTATTCAATCATTTTCTCTGTTACCTATAATTCAATATCATTTGTTTAAATAATCACAGACATGTACTGCACATCTTTTCTCGCGAACGTTAGTACCAGTGCCACTACCCTGCTGGTTGGTGCTAGATCGTATAAACAGTGTGAGGTATCAAATGAACATTGCTAGTGAACCATGTACGTTGCTTTAGATGTTAAATCTGTGATGTATCCTTTCAAGATCAGATCGATCGTTGATGATGGATATACCGGTATCACAAGAATATACGTATATTAGTAAATATTACGACAACTACTGGATGGTAACTGCCTTGGCGTCGGCAGTGAAAGATGATGTCTTTGATGAGTGTTAAAGTTAGAAGTTCACCTGTGCACATTGTCCTTATACATGTTGGAGCAGCGGTAGCGGGAGACGGCACCTTGATGAGTGTTCAATGGGTGTTGCAGCGCTTCCAGTCTAATTCAACTTGCTGTTACTTGGATTAGCCAATGATAGCCATAGTAGACAGAAGATGACCATTTATCGGTGGAATCATAACCGACCAATCATAAATCTCTATTTCGTCTTCAATGTATATTATTTTGACACCAAAACCGACGTAGTGCTGCGACCGGATGGAGCCAAGTGAAAATGTTCTAACTGCCAGTACGTTATTTACAAATTTGCAACTAATCGACATCTTACTGCAGCCCCCGTGTCCACGTCAATCAGTCTTCTCGCTGTGTTCATGATGTTGATCACCGCACCCACCATAACCACATTCCAGGCGGTTGTGCTACCACTGTTACTGGACAAAGAATCTGTGACGCGCGCGATGAAGTGGAATGCCACTTCAACTCCGTCCTGTCCAACAAGGAGATGAATGGAGGGCAGGCTGTAGAGCACGGCCACCAACCATCGCTAGAGCAAATCGTAGAACTAGAAGCTCAGCTAACCCACCATGAATACAATCAGTTCTTTTTTTACTTTCAACTACAATAATCATCACAAGCAACTGGTGATATTTTGCTATAGCAAAACTACAGCCCAGTTTGCTACCGATAAGCCCAGCAGCACCTCATCTCAAGCCACATCAATCTGGAGGAAGAAGTTCCCTTCGAGAAAGTGAAAAGCAACGGTGCGACGATCAAGAAACGTGTACCAGTCTGCCGTGATGGTACCTGGAAGGACTGGCTAGAGTGGTTGCTGAGACTGTCGGAATATTATGTCTTCATGGCTACCAGCAGACCGAAGAAGCCCAATTTGCTTTCGTCGAGGAAATTCAAGTCCTTCTCGTCGACGATAACCTGTTGATGGTTAACGACGTAGTGGCTGAGAAGCAATTCGAACACCCCGGTGTAGCCATCTACGCCCTTCAACGACTGACGATGACTCATTGGCCCCCCTGGAACTAGAACAATGATAATTGATGAGATGATGGACCTCCGGAAGGCGTAATTCATGCCGGTCAGGGAGTATCAGGCAGCTCAACCAAATGATTACCTTTATTGACGAAAATGAACCCAAAACAGAAGCAAATTTTGTACGCTTATGCAAGAACGGCATGCCCATTGAGTGGCAAATTGGAGTCACCCCGTTTTCGCGCTCTTAGGACTTCTCAGGACTGGAGCTACAGTTTGGCCGATCGAACGAAGCGAAAAAGAGAGTGAATTTCCTCGGAATAGACACCGCTCGCCTCGCGACAATAGTAATGCAATCTAGTCACACGACTATAACGACAGAGAGCAGCAACAACAGAGAAGCAACGCACGTCCGGGACGAGGCCAGAAGTGCGGCCAGGACAAGAGTCAGCAACCGACTCAACAAAACAATAAGTACTGCACGTATTGCTAGCGCATTAACCACTCACAGGAGCAGTGTTTTCGTGATCCGTATTTCGGCAGAGGAATGGCCAGCAGCAAAAGCATTCGCACCAAGGACAAAATCACTTCGCAGCAATTCAAGACCAGTTTAACCAAATGACCGTCATGATGGACACGATGAAGAAGTAACATGCTGAGGAGTTGAGCGCGTTCTATTCTACCAAGGAGGTGAGTGCAACAATATGACCTACGAGGAAGGAGAAGGGGGCGCAGTTAGCAGTGAGAGCCCTACTATGGCGTGCTGTTGGCCAAAGCGGGAATAGAGAAACAAAAAGAAATGATGATGATGATTGATGAACCAGTGGCGGTGATAGAAGTTTGCATCGGAGAGACTACATTTTCTGCATTGATTGACACGGGCTGCTCGGGATCGGCCATAGCGCAAACGGTGGTGGACCAAGTACATGAGCAACTTGTGCTAAAGAAGGAGGAAGCACCTTCAAACAATCAGTTACGTCGACGGGCAGGAAAACACACGTGGCGAATGCAGCAGTAAACCTGCCAATTTTCTCGACGAATAGAACTTGTACGCACGAGTTCTGCGTAGCTAAGCAACTGTTGTACCCCGTCATGTTGAGGAAGGACTTCTTTTCCATGCAAGGAATTGATCTGCTATTCTCAAGCAGAAAGTCGAATGGGTTGACCTTCGTGTTCCCATGATAAGGTTGCGAGCTTGTGGGTGGAAACCGGCGTTGAAGCCGTACCAAGAAGACGAATCCAGTCGAGTGGAGATTTCAGCCGCGGAAAACTGTGGACCTGTGGACTATGTCATGATGATTGACGGCAGTAAGCTTTCGGTGAGTGAACTCCTGATGATACTAGCGGTGATGAAGGAATTTCACGATGTTGCTTTTGGACAGCTTGGTGAAGTTAAAGTTGAGCTATACGACCTAACGCTTGCTCCCGATGCACAACCTTTCGCGTGTTGCCCTTTCCCGGTGCCACAAATTCGGTTGACGGCAACAAAGCAAGAGGTACAGCGGTTGATACGTCTTGGCGTGTTAACAACATACATCAGCTCGCAGTGGGCATCACCTGCGTTCGCACAATTCGAAGTCTTATTAGTGTTTAACGCGCCAATGGAATATTAAGCACGGATTCTCTCGGAGCGTAATAGAGCCGCCACAAATATTGTGTTTCCCTTTGGAAACTTTGTGTTCAACCGATCGCCCACAGATCACAACCGCCTCCGATGAATTCCAAGCGGTGATGAACAAAACGTTCGGCGACCCGAAATTTATGTGAGGCTACTTGGATGATTTTACTGTGACGTCAACGTCATTTGAAGAACATCTACATCACCTTCGCGTTGGTTTTAGCGACTTCGTGACAGCCGACTCACTATCCACCCCCAGTCCAAGTTGTGCACTGACAGTGTGTCTTATCTGTGCTACCACATTAGCACAAGCGGGATGAAGCCATTGTATGACAAAGTCTCGACGATTCAAGCTATTGATCTCCCTCGCACACGGCGGCAGCTTCGCCGCTTCATCGGCATAGTGCATTACTATATGGTCATGCGGCCGCGCCGAGCTCATATTTTGACTCACTCACGGCTTTGATGTCGCCGCAGCAGCATTGTCAATGGACTGACGTTCATCAACAGGCGCCCCAACAAACTGGTGCACACAGTCGAGCTAGCTTTTCCTGCGTACGGAGAACAATTTAAGATTCACACTGACGCTCCGGGTTTCTTCTTGGCGCTGTCATCGCACAGCATGGACACCGTTTGCATTCTGCAGTAAGAAGAGTACTGCTACACAGTGCAAATACCCACGAACCGGTTTGAACTGCTGAGTATCTTGCCGGTGCTGCGTGTGTACCGGACAATGCCGCCGGGACAATAGATACACGTGCTGACCTTGACGTATGGTAGGTTCAACAATATTCATATGGTGCATTGGTGCCTTGAAAATTGAAGAGTTCGAGCCCCGCTTACACTACGTAAAGGGTGAGGATAAAATTGTGGTGGAAGCATTGTCGCGCTTACCGGTTGTCGAACTGGGGAAGGACGTCACTGACATTGCAGCCGCAATTACCACCACGATTGATGAACCAGGCTTGTTCTCCTTGAACCTCCAGCAGCTTCCACGTGCGCAATTGAGTGCGATCATCTCAAGCGGAGTGGCGAAAAAACCAATGGACGTCAACCGTTAAGTAGGCGTGAAGAGCAACTGAATTTTGGTGCCTGAGCATTTACAAGAGCCCATCATTCGAGCCTACCATGAGTGGCTCATGCATCCAGAAGGTGCTGCGATGCATGAAACGATAAAGACTTCGTTGTATTGGAAAGGTATGGAGACACAAATCTTACAGTTTGGCCGAAACTGTTTGTCGTGCACCAAAAGAAAGCACCCGACGGTCAAGTATGGCAAGCTGCCGACAAAGACAGTGGTGGTGCGACCGCGGTTCGAGGTAGCAGTGGACTCTATTGGACCTTACGGTAAAAAACATGTTTCGGGCAATGGCATGATAGATACAACTACGCGGCTACTTAAAATCCAACCTGTTGGCGATGCATCAAGAGATGATGCCGCATTTATTTTTGATCGGTTCTGGCTGTGTCGCTACCCACGACATGTGCGTGTCATTCTATGATCAAGGAACAGAATTCAAGAAAGAGTATTTCGAGCTATTAGATAGTTATGGCATCGATGCAGTGCCAATGCCAACACGAAATCCTCAGGCAAATGGAGTGATCGAACCGCTTCACCGTGTGATTTGCGACAAACTACGAACACAGAAAATCAATTCAAAGGATGAATGGGTACATTCCTGCACGATGCTACCTTTGCACTTCGAGCTACTTACAACTCCATGCTCAAGTCTTCTCCAGTCCAGGCTACATTTGGGCGAGATATGTTTTTTGACGTGAGCATACCACCAACGAGGATGAACAATACCAGCCAAGGTGGCGCAAGTCGTCAAGAACAATGAACGAGAAAATGATAAGCTCCAGGGCTAGACATACGCCCCAAAAGACAAGGTGCTCCTCCAAAATGATACAGAACTACAAGCTATGATGGCCCCGCTTTTTAGTGGGCCATACAAAATCATTGCAGTCCGTACTAATGGGACGCTGGTCCTTGACAATGACAGCAATTTGGAGACTGTCTACATCAGACGCGTTATACCCTTCAAAGCCCAACGTGATGAAGCCTGTCAGTGGACGAAGAATCTGTGACGGCGCGACGAAGTGGAATGCCACTTCAACTCCGTCTTGTGTCAACAATGAGATAACTGGAGGGCAGGCTGTAGAGCACGGCCACCAACCATCGCTAGAGCAAATCGTAGAACTAGAAGCTCAGCTAACCCACCATGAATACAATCAGTTCTTTTTTTACTTTCAACTACAATAATCATCACAAGCAACTGGTGACAGCTACACAACTGTTCGTCATGGTTTTGCTGTACAAGCTATCAGTGTCGGTCGTAGTCACCACTACGGCCATATCGTTTTGGAACTACACAAGACGCGGTACACTGCTCAAGACGCTCTCAGTGTTCGATTTCGTGGCCACTACTTTCGTCACGACAACATTCCAGGCGGTTGTGCCGCAACATAATGCTCTCAAACATACAGTAAAAAATCCTACAACTACAATTATCTACTACTCAAGCTAATCAACATGTTCAATCTGGCCAACACTGCAACAGCCAGTCCATCAGCAATACAACGTGTAGTAGTTATGTGGTGGGGTTGGCAAAGCTAGGGGGCGTCTGGAATTAGGACCGATGTTTGCGAATATAAACAAAGCCACCTATATCCTGATGTATTTGCCTGAAGAGGTCTAAATTTTCCTTCGCACACAATGTTTGGGATGGAAAGTCTACACAACCTGTGGACAACATAACATTTGAATCGAAACCTGACTCATGAGTGGCATGTAAGAGTAGTGTAGTGAGTGCGTAGCGCGAGCGAAACTATTTACCGATGTGAGAGCGACGATTACAAACAGACAAACCATTGACTCCCAGACTAGAATTTTCAATCCTAGAAACCGTAATAGGGAATAAGTGCAACAATCATTCCAACATGGCTACACATCATTATCTACCAACCAGCATTGAAAATGGCATCAGACGACGACTACGAAGACGGTGAGATTCTGGAAGAGGGCGAGGAGGTAGAGCAGTCCATTCCACCCGTGCAGCCTGCACCAGTTAACGTAGCTCCACCTTGTGTACCTCCTGTCGTGTCCCAACCTCCAACCTCTGGCGTACTGCTCCCCAAACCCAGTAATAACCCGCGTAAGCGTCTGCATTCGTCCCTACAGGACGGCAGAGCTGCTGACTCGACCTCATTATACGACACACGCACGCCACTATCACATCGTCAGCCAGCACGCTACAACAACAGCAACGCACATGGCTACAACGATCGCAGAGCTCCTCCTGAACACCAGGACGACCGCGCATACGCCCAAGATTTGATCGTCAAGTACCCAAGACAACAGCCACGCAGCAATGTGATGCTGGACTTTGCCACGTGGATGGGTGCTGCTAGAAGCAGGAAACGCCTGGACGTTGAAGACGTGCAGAAGCTCGTGCTCAATGTGTTGCGAGGTGGCAGTAGGAAGGTGGAGGGCATGGTGAGCCCCTACTTGTTGCCGTCCCTCATGCCGAGAGCACAACTACCTACTAAAGTCTGCATTGTGTTGCTGGAGAAGATGCATCCGTCGGTATTGCAGAAATACCGTGCAAAGTTGAGCTTCTTTGATGGATGCTCCAGTGTTCCCGTCATGCTGACGAAGCAGGAATTGAATCAGGTGAGGAGGTCGGAAGCCCCACTACCAGAGTTGATGTACAAGTTTCCAAGACCAACAGTGGATACTCATGAACTGTCGACGGACGAGCTGTTCTACGCACATGAACTGACGTTCTTGATGAAACACTCGGCAGGATTTACAGATGAACTGGTATTTTCTCCAAGTGGCACGTTTATACGTCAGAGTCAACCGCTTGGAGGAACTTGGGAGCTTGACGGCGATTTACTGCATCTGAAATGGAGACAACGCACGTCGAAAGCGGCGACTACAACGGACGAGACACCGGTAGACCAGGACGTTGTGATGGAAGAGCAAGAGGACGATGCATACACGTTGGATGTGTTGGTCAGTCAAGATGGCAGCATGCACGAATTCAGGACAGACCCAGTGACGGATGAGACGTACGCGCATAAGGTTCCTGAGCATTTGGCCAAGAAACGTCGCACCGACGACAAGCCACGCTCCATCTGGCTATCGCTAGCTAAAGCGATCGCTGTAGATGTGCCTCGATCGGTCGATGGGGCTCTTATTTTGCAAAAAGAACTGGCAAATGGCTCATCAAAACAGCAGCAGGAAGCGGCACTGACTGAGGTGAATGGCAACAAAGCGGAAAACGAGAAGGAAACCTTGGAAAGAGACGCATTCGAATACTATTTGCTGTCAATTGAAGAAATGAAACAGCATGGGTATCCGACGGACGTAGAAGAGGAACAGCGTCAGCTTTTAGAAGCCACTGATGGCAACACGCGAGACAAATATGTAGCCACGAAGCCGAGACCAACCATTTCAATTGAAGATCCTACGTCTTCCTCTGATGATGACGAAGAAGGAGCTACGATGGAAACGGACGAAACCTTGGCAAATGCGTCAAGTGGCGGCTTTATCTATGCTCTGGACTGTGAGATGTGCGAGACGGATATCGGCATGGAGCTCACCCGCGTGACGGTAGTAGACATCAATGGTGCTGTGGTGTATGATCAGCTGGTGAAGCCGCAGAGCACCATCATTAACTACCACACCGAGTTCAGCGGAATCTCAGAGGAGACTCTACGGGACACGAAGTGCATTCTGGCTGACGTACAGCGGGATCTGACGAGTCGATTCCTCTTCAAAGACACGATTCTTGTCGGTCACTCCTTGACGAGTGATTTGCGTGCACTGCGCTTGGTGCACTTGACAATTGGAGATACGGCCATTCTGTATCCGCACCAGCGTGGATTCCCATTCCGCACATCGCTCAAATATCTGACAAAGACATACCTGAAGAAGGATATCCAGATGCAAGTCGAAGCTGGACACGACTCGGCTGAGGATGCTATTGCTTCATTGGAGTTGCTGCTACTGAAGGTTCGTGAAGGACCTTGGTTCGGTATTCCACAAGCAGTCACTTCGAGCAGTGCTTTCGATTCAATTGTCGACAAAGCATTTGCTTTGGAGAAAAAGATGACGATGCTTCGTTTGCAGAGCTCGTCTAACCCCGACAAGCAGGCGGAATCCATCGACAGGGTTGCTACTGAGATACCAGTTGCGGAGCGAAAACCGTGGGATCTGTACGCTAGCGGCGATTTGAAGGCTCATTCGCAGAGCCCGTTTCGTCATGCTCTTGCGGTGAAGTCTAAAGCCGAAGCCAGATCTTCAACAGCACCAACTGCAGCTAGCTCTATCATGAAGATTGAAGACTGCTCGTCGTGAGAGGCGCTAAAGACCAGTCTCCAGGAAGCATTGGGTGCTCAATCAAATGAAGCAGCACAGAAGCCTGACCTCTGCTGGGTGGAGATTGAGCCTCCGAGTGCGAGTGCAGCGTTGTTCAACGACTTTGTTGGCAAGCACGAAGACTGGATGGCTGAGCAGCAAGCCTACTGCGAACAAGTGGATACGTTTTTGCAGCAGGTTCGTGATGAGGTATTGCCTAAGGGCACGCTGCTGTTGGCACTTCCTCAGGGTGATCTGAGCTTGCTACGATATCTCAAGGGCCTGCGAACACGCTCCAAGTGGCGTGACGCTACTCCCGCTAGTGACGACATTGCTCCTGAAGAGCTGCACGCTGCAGTGGGCGACGCGTTTCGAGGTGCCATGGATAGCTGCTTGTTCCTCATGCAGAAATGATAGATAGCACATTGAGAGTGCGCCAATGGTAGATATGAAGGTAAAGCCTCTTGCATAACGCGGATCAATGAAAGCAACACTAAGGGAGACAACCATACGACTGAGTCAAGTGAGCACCTCACGACACAACGGTGCTTGAAGCGACACACTGGCTTCAGATGATCGCAGCCGTCTCCTCAAACGCGTACGCCCCTGCAAACTACTTACCACAATTTGTTCTTCACCAAAAGAATCTAACACGTACTTGGTGGCAGGAGTATCCATGGTGAAGATCGATAATGCAGCGGTGCCATGTGCGACTTTCATCTCTGACAAAGCTAAGCACTGCAGCACTGAGCCTAGTGACCGTGAAGAGAACCAGACATTCGATGAGCCCGAGCCGTCGGTACTAAACGGCGAAAAACTCACTGACAATCAGGTACTGGAAGAGGATTCTACCGTGGACGTTGAAGCGATGATGGAGTTGGCACATACCATTGGAGTGAGTCCTCTGCTGATCGCTGCTCAAGAAGGTCTCATCGAAATGACTGACCGGTTGCTGGAGAGAAACATCCCAGTGAACTGGCGTCGTGAGGACGGGACCTCAGCTTTGAAGCTCGCAGTTCTTCATGGACACTATCGTGTCGTGCAAGCATTGCTAGATGGAGGAGCAGCAGTCAACATCTCTGACGTGAGAGGACGCACAGCACTTATGATCGCAGTTCAAGAGGGACGACCCGACATTGTTAGCTTGCTGTTGAATCGGAAGGCTAGTGTGAACTACAGAGACAGCACAGGTGCTACTGCCCTGCGTCTGGCTTGTGAACGTGGGGTGCTGATTATTGTGCGAGACCTTCTGCGCAGTGGCGCATCGGTTGACTTAGCGGACGATGAAGGCTATACCCCGCTCATGGCTGCAGCAAAGGAGAGCGATATCGAGCTAGCTCAGCTTCTAATTCACTGGAAAGCTAACATTAACCGTGCGTGCCTCAACGGGGAAACAGCTTTGACGTTGGCGTGTGATAATGAACACCTGGATATGATACGTCTACTTCTTATTGCTGGAGCTGATGTTGATGTGGCGACTGCAACTGCATGGACTCCGCTTATGCGAGCAGCACAAAAAGGTTGCATCGAAGTTATTCAAGTGATACTGGACGAGCTTGTGAACATCCACAGGCAGTCTCCCAATGCGAAAGCTCAAGACCAAGAAAAACTGGAAGCATACAACCACCTTCAACAACAACGAGAGGTGACGATCAATAGACAAGGACCTAACAAGGCGACAGCACTGTGGATAGCTGCTGAACACGGACAAGAGGAAGTCGTGAGAGTACTCTTGAAAGCGGGAGCAAGCATCGAACTCACAGATGCTGTAGGTACTACACTGCTCATGGTTTCCGCCCAAGACGGACATCTAAACATCGTTGAGCTATTACTAGACCGACAAATTGATATAAACGAACAACGATCCGATGGGTCATCGGCACTTGCGATCTCAGCTAAGGCTGGACACTTGGAGATTGTTCGAGCGCTGTTAAAAGGAAGAGCATCCGTTGGCCAAGAAGACAATGAAGGATGGACTCCGCTTCATCGAGCCGCCCAGAATGGACATGCTGCAATTGTTCAGCTGCTTTTAAACCACGGGGCAGCACTCGACACTCAAGACCGTAACGGAGGAACTGCGTTGAGAATTGCGGCTTTGAATGGTCACCTGGAAGTGGTGCGTTTGCTTCTTGATGTCGGTGCAGTGGTCGATTTACCTGACAACACTGGCTGGACTCCACTCCTCGCTGCAGTTTTAATGACAATGTCGATATCGTTCGACTGCTGCTGGACCGGAACGCAAACATTGAAACTCAAGTCAACAATGGAGCTACTGCCTTGATCGTGGCTGCAGAGTATGGCTATGCTCGTGTTGTTCAGGTACTACTCACTGCTGGAGCCTTCGTCGACGCGATAGATGATGAAGGGTGGACTGCACTAATGTGCGCAGCTCATGAAGGTCGTGCTGATATCGTGCAGATGCTGCTGAAAGCTGGTGCGCAGATAGATGTGCACAACTTGGGGGGGTTCTCCGCGTTGGTAATCGCGGTTGGACATGGTCACTCGGAAGAAGTTCGTCTCCTCCTTCAGCATAAAGCCGACATTCGATGGCAAGACTACGCGTCCGGTTCAACATTGCTGTCAATTGCTTATGGGAGCGGTAGCGAAGAAGTTATTCAGCTCATCCAAGAACGAAATCACCTACGTCGTCGCTGATCTTGACCTTTAAACGAGATACACACCTTGATGTCAGATGACAATTACATGTACAAGAACTCCCATTGAGGATAACTAGTAGTATTCAGTAGGAATGGAGGATATGAGCATGCAGACGTTGGAGTGATGCTACCGTTTTGTTCGGCTTTCGCTTCCGTTTCGTGCATATTTGAAGACCCAGCGACGGATTATCCTAACCAACCACCCGCCATGGCCAGCAAGAGCGAAAGCGTCCGTGTATGTGTGCGCATCCGTCCACTAAGTACCAAAGAAGTTCAAGATGGACGCACGTACATCGTGCATGCCAACCCAACACAGGGTGAGATTTCGCTGGCCAACCCGGAAGCGGACGCTCGGGAGCCGCCCAAGAAATTCACGTTCGATGCTGCTATTCCACCTGAGAGTTCTCAACAGGACGTGTACGCACAAGCAGCTACTGATATTGTCGAGTCTGTCGTGAACGGCTTCAATGGCACCATCTTCGCCTATGGCCAAACGGGTGCAGGCAAGTCACACACGATGGAGGGCTACTCGGAACCACCTGAGGCCAAAGGGATCATCCCCAACTCTTTCTCTCACATCTTTGACCGTATCGCTGCCGAGTCAAACAACAAACAGTTTATGGTGTACGCGTCATATCTCGAGATCTACAACGAAGAGATTCGTGATCTACTCGCCCCCGATCCCAAAAACCGTCTCGAACTAAAGGAGACTGTAGATGCTGGGGTCTTTGTGAAAGACTTGACTTCTCGTCAAGTTGCAGCGGCTGCCGAAATCGATGCAGTCATGCAGCAAGGCAAGAAGAATCGCAGTGTCGGTGCCACCCTCATGAACCAAACATCTTCTCGTTCGCACTCCATGTTCACCATTACGGTTGAAGCTTGTTCGACAGCACAATCGGAAGCAAATGGGAAGCCTCATATCTGTGTGGGCAAACTTAATCTCGTGGATCTTGCTGGCAGTGAACGGCAGGCCAAGACGGGAGCCACTGGAGACCGCATGAAAGAAGCTACCAAGATCAACTTGAGTCTTTCGGCGCTGGGTAATGTCATTTCTGCGCTCGTGGATGGCAAGTCACAACACATTCCATACCGTGACTCGAAGCTCACACGCTTGCTTCAGGATTCTCTTGGTGGAAATGCTAAGACAGTCATGATTGCCAACTGCGGACCTGCGGACTATAACTACAATGAGACGTTGTCTACGCTGCGCTATGCAAACCGCGCCAAGAACATCAAAAACAAGCCCAAGATCAATGAAGACCCGAAAGATGCCAAAATTCGAGAATACCAGGAAAAAATTAAGGAACTACGTGAAGCATTGGCAGCTCAAGAGAAGAATGGACCCCTCACGCCTGGTGCAGAGGGTAAAGCGTTCTCAAAAGATGGTAGTGGTGGAGGTGCTGCTCCAAGTCCGCAGATCGTTGAGCGAATTGTGGAGAAAACAGTTGTAAAACGTGAAGGCGTGAGTGAAGAAGTCCTACGAAAACTAGAAGAAGATGCCCGGCGCGAGAAACGAGAGTTGAAACAGAAGGCACAAGAAGAGATGAAGGCTCTGCTCGCCGCTCAATCTCGAACTGAAGAGGAACGAGACCAACTGCAGCGTGAACTGCATTCTCAAGCGCAGCAAAAAGAAGCTATGGCCAAGCAAAAGGATGAAATGGTTAGCCAACTTGAAGCTCTTGAGCACAAACTCATCTCTGGTGGACGTGTGCTGGATAAAGCTGCCAAACAAGAGCGCCAGCTGCGTGAAGCTCAAGCACGAGTAGAAGCTCAGAAGCGGCAGGAGCTGCAGCTTGCTCAAGAACTTGCTGAAAAGGAGGATTCCAATATGCTGCTGGAAGAGCAGTACGCGACACTGCAAGAAGCAGTGGACGATAAAACTCGCAAGTTGAAGAAACTTTGGGCCAAGCACAAGGCTGCGACCACGGAAATCGAAGACCTCAAGGCTGAGTTTCAAGCAGAAAAGGAAGACATGCTGGACACGGTTCGCGAACTTACACGTCAGCTCAAGCTAAAGTACTTACTTCTGAGTCACTTTGTGCCTCTGGATGAGGCCCAGTCTCTCGAAAAACGAGCTCGATACGATGCTGACCACGATGCCTGGCAAGTTAGTCGACTCGAAACAAAGCCGTCATCACTGCGTCCTAAACGACCCATTTCTCGTCGCGGAGCTCGCCGAATTGAGAGCGAGTATGCAAGACGGAATCGACTCATCGATCCGCTCAATGTGCGTTGGCGCAGCGACAACGTGGTGCAACTTGACTTAGAAATGCCGGAACGTCGCACACGCGACTTTGAGATTGCCAACGGAACTGGTTACGCGCACAGCATGAACTATTGGCTTGAACACATTGGTGTTGCGACGGAAGGAGATGTGGAGATCACTTTCGCCAATGAAGTAGAGGTGGCACCCAGTGGGTTAGCGAGTAGCAAGGACAAATCTCAATCAACGTCGAATGGAGGAAGCAAAGAGGGCAAAGAGAGCAAGGAGGGAACTAAGAAAGCGTCGAGTTCAAGCAGTGCGGATGACAAGAGTAGAAAGAGTGCTAGCAAGCGACCTCCAACAGCAAGGTACGTGATCTATGGTGAATGCCTTCATGATGTTTTGTTCTGACTTGACATTTTACTCATTCGTTCAGCCGTCGCCGTCGAGAACAATTGGATGAGTGAACATGGTGATCATGGAGTGAATACAGGGAGTAAAATACAAATACTTTCTTCCCCATTATTACACTGCATGCTTTTATCCTAAGTACACATTGATACTCAGCAAGCCAGTAATCATTCTTCAGTGACATCAAGGAAAGAGTAAGCATTTTGAAACGCTGACAAAATACAGATAGATGATAAAACGTAGTACCAGAGCAGTTCGTGAGGTAGGCAGCTTGAGTACCATCAGACAAAACTATTGCATAATTTGAAGATGGCACATTCCGGACCACAACAATTTTTAAATGAAGCGGCTTGAGTGTTCTGATTCACTTTCACTTGCTCCAAGAACCTGTGAACGGTATTGAAATCTGATGATTAACGGATAGCATCCAGTCCCATGAATGTCTGTGCATCCGCTCGAACTCGCCAGTCGAGCAGACGTTGAAGTTTGTTTTTACGTGGACCACACATGGATACACTAAGTTCAGCATGTGTCCGGTTCAGCCATGCAGCAAATTCTATTGCGCGCATCAAGCAGCTTCGTATTCTAGAGGCTGAGAGTCTCATGCAGTGCAGGACGAACACGCACAGTGTTCACTACTAGAAAGTGGCGAGTCTGTTCATGTACGCATGAACTCCGTGACCCGCCCGGTGTTGGTAGATGCAAAGCTGACAGCAATGCAGTGTCGACACGATGTCAGATCAGAGTGCCACTCTACCCGTCAGTGTAGGTAGCTAATGGATCCGGTGCTACGCTCGCACTCCGATCAGAACCAAGCTGCAGACTTGATTCCCAGTGGTGTCAGCAGCGTTGCGATGTCCTGATTCCGCTGGCCTGAACGCAGTGGACGCTGTCCGGGACAGGCCTAGCAATGGACTCTACTGTGGAGTGGACAGCAGGTAGACGAGTCTCCGGCGCTACAAGATGGCTACTTCATCGCTGGACATGTATATCGGTGA
Source organism: Phytophthora palmivora (assembly GCA_008079305.1). Lineage (NCBI taxonomy): Eukaryota > Oomycota > Peronosporomycetes > Peronosporales > Peronosporaceae > Phytophthora > Phytophthora palmivora. The sequence goes on along the minus strand of VOQZ01001146.1, from coordinate 6,776 downwards.
GGCATGAATGCAATGAAAGATGACGGCCACCACATGCCAACGTCGAGACCAACAGTATCAGACGAAAGAAGTACTTGATTGAAGTAACCATACGACACCTCTGTCAGGATGTAGTCGGGTGTACTGCGAGCGCGATCCACTGATTTCTAGCGGCTTCTGTCGAAGCTCGAAGCAGCCATTCCACGAGATGATCTCACCCGCTTGCATCGCATATTTATTTACCAGCACACGCCCTCTGAAACGTTCACATTCTCTTCCAGCGCTGCCATCCTTTCAGATACCGCGGCCTTCCTCACGAGTGGCGGCTGCTATATTGCCTTGCTGGCCGGAACGCTGCCCAAAAATCATCGATAACCGATCAATATCGACGATCATCTTGAAGTGGGTCCGATCTTGGTAAATCGCTACTGCACGCCCATGCTATATTCCATTCGTGTCAACGAGAGCACGACCTGCAGGTTCACCTCGGTCGTCGACAAGAGGACAACCACAGCGACCTATCCTATCCTCCCGCTTTCTCCGGAGCGCTCGAGCCAGCCGGCATTGCGTGCTGGTGTCAATGCCAGTTAGGACAGTTCAGCAGCAGCGTCCTGCATGCAGCACGTTGCAGCAATAGCCGGCCAGTGCCGAGCTTAAAACGGCTGCAACTCGGCATTGAAGCCAGCAAGAAGCCTTCATGAGCGCATGAGCGATGTCATGGCCGTTGCCAAGGCAGCACCATCATTGCCTGGTTTTGGCGGATTCACACTGCAACTGACCGGTAGACGGGCGCTGCAGTATAGTGAAACCGAGTCAGCGGTCAGCGCAGTGACCAGCGCGACGGATTGTGTCCGACCAGGCCATGCGCGAGGTGCTCGACCGTGGCGTCTTCAAGCTCGCTGCCTCGGTGTCAATGCTGCACCACCGAGAGCAACAACAACGCGTTGAAGGGATCATATGCACACCTTTTCCCATGGCCATAACTCGCCATAGTAGCCGTCGCACTCTCTGTCGCCGTTCCGAGTCCAGTTAGCACGCTGAAACGAAGCTCCAAAAACCATGCAAAAATCCCATCCGAGATACAACAGTGCTGGCGTAAGCTTAGCGCTCAGCACTTCGCAATTTCCCAGACCCGAGACACCTTTGCCCAGCGTAGTCGTAGGCCATTAGCGCAGACGTTTCGATGCAGCTTCAGCTCGTGTCGGGCGACGACGTCGACGTCCTGCCGCCTTCACAGCCGAAACTGCGACCCATGCGCGACTTTGAATCGACCGGCAGCGTGCTCAATGCCCCGCGACGGGCCGAGCTCTCGCGTCAACGCCATTGCGTGGACTTTGACCATCAGACTATCGAGCTACGTCAAGCCTTTCGCACGGCACCGGAGCCCGTGACGCTCGAGTCGCCACCGCGCAACTCGAGTCCTAGCTCCATTCTACGTAACAGATCTACGTCGGCAGCTGTGGGCACGAGTCTACAGGTGTTAGAACGTAACAGTGAACAGAGCGTAGCCCCAAAGGAGAAACTCAAGAAGAAGAAGAAAGTGTCGTTCCTACAGACGGAACCGGAACAGGAGCTCGAACAGAATGCCAGTCCTAGGAATCAGTGCAGCTGTCAGAGCTTAAAGCCCACGGACGACGTCAAGGACATGGGGTCTCCTATCCACGCAGCCTGCAGGAGAGCAGAGCTACAGGCGGTTAAGCATCTATTGAGCTTCTACTTCGGTGCAGACCTGATTAAGCTGGTGAACTCGAGCTGTGGATGCGGCCGGACTCCATTGGAAGTGGCCTGTGAAACGGGCGACGTTAGGATAGTCAAACTACTGCTTAAACGCCATGCAGACCCCAACACTACAGGTAGCACTACACCCGGAAGGCAAACTCTCTCGAGTCACATTCGCAACCACAGGAGACGTAGTATTGACCGATGCTATCGCGCAAGCGGAAACGGACTTGCTTGGGTATTGCCTGCAAGAACCGCAAGACAGATATTATGGAGCTGTTGATGCAGTATGGAGCAAGGATTGATGAGGAAGCATTGGTGATGGCTGCAAGTTGCGGACATGAAGATGTGATACGTACACTAGTGAACTTTGCCAACGCTGATGCAAAGAAGAAAGCAAGCCCAGTACACCAGCTTTTCCACAAGAAAGGAGCTGAGGCAAACGAACGCACGTATGTGCCTTTGATCTCGAGTTCTACGCTGCAGAAAGCGTGCTCGGCAGCGGCAGCAGAACATCCGGACCTGATTCGCGTGCTTTTAGGAGACGGAAAGAACGCCACCTCGAGACAGAGTGTAGTCAAGTGTGCATTCGACGCTGTCAATTTGCCGGACTTTCGCCTGCTGAAGTACCTGGCCAAGATGTACGAGACCCGACTGCTGCTAGATGCGCGCGACAAAACATCACAGAGTTCGCTGCTGCACGCTGCAGTGAAGAACGGCAGTGCCAAGACGGTTTTACTTCTGATCAAGATGGGTGCTGATGTACAAGCAAAAGATGGCAGTGGTATCCCGCCGCTGTATTTGGCTTGTGCTCGCGGCCAAGAGGTTGTGGTGCAGACTCTTCTGGAGAAAGGAGCCAAGTGCACGGCCGTGGGTCCCAGTGGTGAGACGGCTCTGCACATCGCAGCTCAGGAGAACCAACTTGCATGTGTGAAACTATTGCTTGAGATCGGCAAGGTGCCTGTGGATGACGTGACCCACGATCACTGCACTGCACTCCACTTGGCATCTCAACGCGGTAACACGGCGGTTGCTGCTTGTCTGTTGGACCATGGAGCTAACGTGGATGCCATGACGGTGGACAACGATTCACCATTACTCAAGGCCAGCCGCATGAGCCAGTTCCAGACCGTTAAGCTGCTGCTATCCCGCAATGCCAGCACCCAACCCATGCTTACATCAAGCACATCGGAGCAGAAGATGACTGTCACTAGTAGTGCATCTTTCGAGTCGACATCATCGACCTCACCTCGCTCAAGTTCGCAGATAGCTCGGAGTCGATCGTGGTCATCGTCCGCCGGCAACAGCTCGCAACGCAACAAGAGCAACAAGAACAACGAGCGTATTTTCATTGCCAAGTCCAACACACACACGTCGCTCAAGCACTGGCTGCGTTCTGTACTGAACAACTAAAAAGCAGTTGCCCTGCACGAACAGAAGTGTGGGAAGCAGCCGTACCAGCGCATCAAATTATGAATCAGGCTTCCAAGCAACCAAGCCGAACACCCGCACACAGTATATTAACCACCATGTTGTATCGATAGATATGTAGATCCATTAATTTACCACGATTTTGATTATTATCCCACGGCATCCTCTTGAGTCAAGAGTCTTGACATGACCAAGTTGTGTTGGCAGCATCACGCATTGATCGGCACGGATGAGCAGAGGATACAGCTCACGACTCTACACTGTCCAGATACACATTGAAGCCCAATGGTATCCATGTATCTGCGCTTCCTGCTTGTACCGCTGAACCGTGGACAGGCGTGTGCTTCAGCCTCTATAGACATCTTCTTGCATCTTCAACGAGCAAAGCATACCTAGTATATTACGGGAGACATTATCGTCAAAATACCCCAGCGAGAATTAGCGTGTCACCACAGCACGGAGCTACCACATGTTATACAAGCCGTGAAAAGAATGCGTCCTTGCGGAAACTCTGCAGCAGCTCGCTGGTACTGAAAAGCAACTTGATGAGGTGTTTCCGCAACTCCGCCTCCGCGATAAGTCCCTCCTTGCCTAGAGTATCCAGCGCAGTCCTAAAGTCACGCTCTGGCAGCGGCTTGAAGATTCCTGCGTCCTTGCTTACCTCGCAGTAGCACGAGTACAATTCGTCTACGCCAAAAAGCGGCGTAATTTCGCTACCATCCGCAGCGGCTCGGTTGGCAGCCACGATGAGCAGGCGTGTAGAAGCAAAGAGAATCATCTGCAAATTGCGTGGTAGCGACCGGATCACCATTGCGCTTTTGGACTCTAAAGCGTGCTTAATGATGCGAAGCGCATCTGTGAGTGGCAGCGGTCGTCCAAACTCATTGTCATTCGACGGATTCTCCGATTTCTCCTTGTCTGCTAGGTCCAGCGTGTGTTGCAGAACCCGACGGCAGATGTCAACAGCTAGACGAATGTCACCAGTTGTCGACGCCACCTTACGGGCCAGGAAGGCGATACCGTGCAGACTAATAATCTTCGGTGCCTCTGTTTGGCCTCCAAGCCGGTCGACCAAAATCTGTTCGATAGTTTGGTGCTTGTAAGGCTCAAAAATGACGACACGTGGTGAGCAGTCTGGTAGTCGCTGCTGAAGCATTGGCAAATGTCGCTCCGTGAAATCCACTTGGTTCGCAATGCCAACGAGGATGAAGCTATTCGACGCCCGGTGCGCGAGCTCGAAGAGTCGACAGAGATCACTCTCAATACCGTTGTTTTTAAGAAGAGTGTCAATCTCGTCCAAGATGAGAATCATTGTCTTGGAGGATTTGAGTTTCCGGGTTGTCACGCGCTCGATGGTCTCGAAAGCCTCGTTTCCGTTTGAAAATGCCTTCTTTGTCAGAGCTTCTGCGAGCTTGCAGAACAGTGTGGACGAATCAGCAAGTGCCATGGCATTGACATGACAACGAACGGGTTCCTTGGCTTCTTCAGGGCAGCATTCCTATCGTAACGAAACACAAGATAAGATTAGTCCATCGAACCAAGAGCTTAACCAGTAATACTGCCTGTCGTACCCGATAGAGCTCATCAATTTCCGACTGTGTCGACTTCAGTAGTGCAGTTTTGCCGCAGCCGGGTGCGCCGGAGATGTACAGACTGGTCTTGTCCTTCCCTTCGAAGCAATCACTGAAGAATTTACGGATCTCACTAAACTCCTTCTCGCGGTGTCTGAAGTTGGTCGGGATGTATGCCGAAGTGAGTTTCTGGATCGCATTTTGCATCATATTGCCAGGAGTAACCTCCTTCGCAGTCTCCATCACAATGTCATTGCTAGAAGAGAGCTGAAGACCCTTATCCTTCCTTGCAGCATTCGGCGATGGTGTGAAGCTGTTCGCGAGGTTTCTTAAGGGTTGACGCCCGTTGCTATGATTATCCTTACCCTTCACTCCTGCCGCGTCGGGCGAGATGGTTTCACCCATGTCATCATCATCATCACTGAGGTCTGCGGTCGCCAAGCTCTTGTACGTAGGAGTGCGGAATTCATCCTTTTGCTTCTTGGCCGCGTGCTGCGGGGCAGGGGTCATTCTTCACGCTTTCGCTTCTGAGCGGGAGTTGCCGTCTCGTTATCGCTGTCACTCATGTCTTCGTCGCTCGAGTCCATGGCAGCTTCAGCTCGCACACGCGCTGCCGTTTTGTCCCATATTCCACTTGTTTGCAAGTATTCGATCAATTGGTCCTTTGTCTGGAAGTAGTCAACTCCTGGTTTGCCGTCCTTGGCGGTAGCGCAATGAGGTTTGAAGTAGTCGCACTCGATTGCTCCGTAGCGGTAATGCCAGCCATCTTCTGATAGAACGCGCCAGATCTCGCCAAACTTGACCTCAGCCAGCGTAGTTTGGGAAGACAAGCCACCGCGAGCACGTGTCGTTGACTTTGATCGAGTACGACGGAAGCGGTCTGTAGATTTAGATCGCCGGCGGGCATTTCGCGATAGAACCTTAGTCGGCTGTGGTTTGGAGGCAAGCTTTGCCGCACGAAACGGAGTCTTTACGGAGAGCGAGTAATTCAACTCTTCTTCATCGCTGCTAGCAACTTCTTCTTCGCACTCGCTCTCACTCTCAACTGCAAAGTGTCTGATGTGATCTTCTTCCAGTTTTGCACGAATGTGTGCGTACTCACCACTGCTATCAAGATGTGCTTCTAGCTCCTCCCGACCGCGGAAGAAGTCCACGTTAGGCTTGAGTGATTTTTTGTCTTTAGTCTTGCAGTAAGGCTGATAATAAAACCACTGAAGGCCTCCATTCTTCCAGTACCATCCGCGGTTTTTCAATTCGTTTTCAAGCTTTCCGAAAGCCATCTTGAACGGAGGAATGGCCTGCTTCGGCTTGCTAGATTTCGTTTTCTTCTTCTGTACCTTTTTGACAGGCTGAATTTGCTTAGCAGGTGGCTTCGCAACTGTCTTTGGGGGCTGTGACTTAGGTGCAGCCTTGTTGGTCTTATTCACAGCGTTCTTACGTGCTGTTTTCTTCACAGATGCCACAGGAGCGTCTTCTTCTTGATTGTCTTCGCCATCACTCTCTTCATCTGCGGATTCGTCGCTAGCAACTTGGCTCAGCTCCTCACACTCAGACTCTGAACGCTGAGGCTCCTCCATCTCAACGTCTGAATCAGCAGCGTCGGATCCAGCGTCCTTTGATTCGTTCTTCTTGGAAGTGTTGTCATTGTTATCACCAATAAGCCCACACTCCTCGAGGTACTTGGCCACAGCCTGAGTCTTGGAGCGGAAGATCGTTACATTAGGAACCCACTGGTCGAACGGCGTGTTTGCCTTCTTGTACAAGGTCTCGGTGTTAGTCGTCATGCTCTCCCAACCACTACCGACCGCCATAGGCCACAGGAACTCTGTCAGCTCAGAGAACTCGTCAGTAGAATCAACGGCCGTCGACTTACCCAATCACTCAAGTAGCGAGCGCAGGCCTTCTCCAGTGAGTCAAAGAGGTTGACGTTCGGGACGAAGTCGAAGAAGCTTGTGCCAGGCATCTTGTACAGCACCTGTCCGTCTCCCTGCGTCATAGTCTCCCAACCCATCTCCAGCATCTGCTGCCGCAACTTGGTCACCATAGCTGCCATCGTCGGCGTCTTGAGGACTTTGG